>JAGFBE010000011.1:1800000-1957543 GCA_020226115.1 Colletotrichum viniferum | reverse complement strand
TTATAGTTTAAATTATCTATTATTAAAGTTATAGAAATAATCTAATTAATTTAGTTATTTAGTAGTTTTTAGTAATTTTTATTTATAGCTTTATAGCGCTAGATAAGGTATATTTTTATTTATAACTAAGTTTTTTTACTAACTTTTATTTAATTATTAGCTTAAAAAGGTATATCTATATAGAAAATAATACTTAATACTTTTAAAGTATTAGTTATTTCTACTACTTTTATTATAGCTTTATAGCTTTTGAGAAAATCTAAAATATTATTTTTAGTAAAAATAATACTCTAACTATTCTAAGTTATAGTATTTTAAATTTTTAAAGTCTTAAGCTATATACTTTAGAGACCTTTTAATAAGATTTAATAGAGTTTAAATAGCTTTATATACCTTTTTCTCTTAAAGAATCCTCTCTAAGTATTATATTTATACTAAAAGTATTATTTTTAGAAGCTATTACTTTAAAGACTTTAGCTTCTATAATTACTTTAGAACTCTAATTTAAATCTAAAATTAAAAAAGGTTTCTCTTATTAAGGTTAGTAAAAAGAAAAACCTATAAAAAGATTTATTAAAGTATTACTAGTAACTAAGTTAGTTTTATTATCTATTATTTCTAGTTTAAATTATTTATCTTAAGCTAAAGTTAAAGTTTTTAGAACTTTAGAGTTTAATAATACTATTCTAAAGAAAATATAAGTAAATTAATAGAAAAAGAAGTAGAAAAAAGCTTTACTAAAGAAAGCTAAAATAAAAAGATTATATAAAACTTAAATAAAGTTAATAATTTATTAATAGAAAGAGTAATAGAAAAATTCTTATAATATAGGTTTAAAAAAAAGATAGAAAGTAAAAAGAGAGATAAAAAAAAAGAGGATATTTTTATTATTATTTTTATTTTTTATCTTTCTCTCTTATTTAGAAAGTATATATATATTTATTATCCCTCCTCTTTTCTACTATTCTAATAGTAAGGTTATTTTATATTCTAAGTTTCTTTCTCTTTTCTTTATAGGGGAAGTCTAGCTATATTTAGTAATATCCTTTATAGCTTTACTCTATAATTTTCCTCTTTTATAAATTAAACTTAAGATTTAATAAAGTTTATAATAAAACTATAGTATTAACTATAAACTTTAAAAAAAGTGTTTTACTCTAGCTACTTATTTACTACTTAAGAATATAGAGAGAGAGAAATCTAAAAAAATATATATACTTTTCTTTCTATAAAGTTAATATAGAATTATTTTTAGAAGAGAGAAATACTTTTAGTTAAGTTTAAAAAATGTTCCCCTCTTTATTTTTTAAAAAGTTAGTATAATTATAATATTTTTTTTTTTAGCTTTTTATATTTTTACGTTTATAGTATTTTATAATTTAAGAAAATTAGATCTTAGTATTTCTATATATAAGTATAACTTAGATTTTAAGTTTTTAAGCTTTTTAGTATTTCTCTTTACTAGTTAATATATTATTAGAAACCTTTTAATAAGTTTAAGTAAAGAAAAAGTTTTCTTAGAATAGATTAATTAATTTCGTTTTTTTTAAGGTTTATAAGAGGAGTAAAATAAATACTATTACTTTTATAACTTTAGCTTTTAATATAAAAATAAAATAAGTTTACTTTATTTTAGTTATTTTTAAGTTATTATTATAGTAACTTATAATAAAGTAATATATAATAATTTTAAATAAATAGATAGTAGGTTAATAAAAGGGATTAACTAAGTTTATATAGAACTCTACTTACTTTCTTCTATTTAGCTAGATATTCTTTTTCTTAAGGTCTTTTAGACTTCTATAGATTTAGTTAATCTTTAATTCTAAGTATTTAAGTTATTACTCTTCACTTTAAGAAAATAGAAGTTAAAAATATATTAGCTAAATTTTCTTTTAATATAGTAATACTTAAATTACTTTTTTTTCTAAACTTTTCCTATTTTAATTTAATAAAATAGTATAAAATAACTATAAAGGGAACCTTTTATAGTAGTTTAGTTTATACCCCTCTAAGCTAGTTACTAATTTTATAATAAAATAAGAGAGAAAACTTATTAATTATATTAAGTACTTCACTCTAAGTAGAAAACCCCTAAAAATACCCTAAATACTTATATATTAATTTTTTAGATAACTATAAGAGATATAAAAGTGAATATATAAACATAAGTCTAACTAACTTATACTTTATTTATATTTTCTACTCTTTTTATATCTTAAGTTATATAATCTCTTAAGAGAAAATAAGCTACTAAAAAGAAGTTTAATAATATTATCTTTATAGTATTCTACTCTATTATTACTTTAAATAATTAAAAAAGTATAGTAGGGATTAAGAGAGAGGATAAAAGTAAAACTAGTTAAAACTAGAGAAGTTTAAAAATACCTATTTTTATTTAATTTTTAAAGAGTAAGAATTAATAGGTTTTTTCTATAGGTTAAGCTAAAAAACCCTAAAAGCTCTTCTAAGAGGGTAGTTACTAAAGTTATTAAGGGAAAACAGGAAATTATATAAAAATAAGTATATTTCTTACTTATCTTACTTAGTCTTTTTTATTATAAGCTAACTAGACTTCTATCTACTTATATAAGCCTTTTCCTCTTATAATAACGCCTAATACCTATAAAAACGCCTATCTAACCTCTTACTTTTAAGTTAGAATTACTAAGAATTCTAAGAACTCTGCCTCCTTCCACTACTTTAGAAGAAATTACCCCCTATATATCTATAAATAATTCTAAGAATCCTATAAATTTAATAGATTTATCTTCTAATAAAGAAGAAGAAGATATTCTCTTTAAGAATATAAGCTATACTACTCCTAATAATAATATAAATAATACTAATAATCCTTCTTTAGGTTATTTAATTAACTAGTTTATTATTAAGGAAAAAGGAAAAATAAAGAGTTATAATAATAAGAATAAAAATACAGTTAATATTTATATTAATACTACAGCTACTATTTATGTTGTTAATAACTATAACTTATTAAAAAATCATAAAAAAATCAATAAAACTATAAATTAGAGAGAAGTAAAGACTCTTACTTCTAAGGTAAAAGGTGATTTAATAATATATCTAAATAATAATACTATAATACTAAAAGACGTTTATTATATACTTAAGCTAGGTATTAATCTACTTAGTTAATCTAAATTAGATTCCTTAGGTATTACTTCTATTATATAGAAACAACCTATTTTATATAATATTAATAAAGATTATATTATTGCTATAGGGGCAAAGAGAAATAACTTATATTTCTTTCAATTTCCTATTAATAATAATAATAACTATATATATAATACTATAAATAATAATATAAATAATAATAATAATAATAATAATAACAATAATAATGATAATAGCCTCCAACTATAGTATAAACGTTTTGGACATATATATATATAGACTCTTTTAAAAATAAAAGATAATATAACTGTAAATATAAATATAAATAATAAAAATAATAATAAATTATAGCTCTATAAAGCTTGTTTTCAAGGTAAATTTGTAATAAAGGCTAGTAAGCTATTGGTTTATAATAAAAATCTAGATTATCTAGATTATATAGCTTTAGACCTATATAGGCCTATAACGCCTATTACATATCATAAATATATATATTTTATTATCTTTATAGATAAATATTCCCATTTTGTATAGGGAAAATTACTTAAAGATAAAGAGAAGTATACTATTAGTGAAGCTTTTCTTGAATTTTAAGCTAAAGTAAATAATAATAATAATAATAAAGAATAAAAGAAGTATCTATAGATAGAGGTATAGAATTTAATAATTATCGCTTTAAAGCTATATATACTAAAAGCAGTATAATATATAATAAAAGACCTCCTTATATATGTTAACACAGGTATAAGCGTATACAGGGGCGTGGTATATGCGCCTATATAGTATAGGGTTATAGATGGGCGTATGTTGTGATGAAAAGTGATAATCTTAAGCATTAATAGGCATTTAATTGTATAGATAATAATAAGAGAAGTGATGTATTGTGATGATTCTTGTTGATGTAGTTGGCAGGTTGTATCCCATAGTAGGGAAAAGTGAGGGGAAAGATAACCTGAAACGTAACCTGCTAAACTGCTAATTACATAAGGTGCTTACGTAAGTATACGTATTACATAATCAATATTATAGTTATAGGGTATAATAAATAGAGTATTTTTATATAAGGTTTTATACCTTAAACGTTATTTGTTTATTTGTTATAGAATAGGGAAAAGTGAGGGGAAAGATAACCTGAAACGTAACCTGCTAAACTGCTAATTACATAAGGTGCTTACGTAAGTATACGTATTACATAATCAATATTATAGTTATAGGGTATAATAAATAGAGTATTTTTATATAAGGTTTTATACCTTAAACGTTATTTGTTTATTTGTTATAGAATATTAAAGTAAGTTAAGCGTTATTATTATTATTCTTATATTATTATTATTATTATAAAAGAATGTTATATGTTAACATCCCCCCTTAAGGTATATACGGTTGATTTATAGTATATAGCTTACTCACTTAATATATATATACGTTATAGGTATAAAAAACTTAAAAACCCTGTGGGAAAAATAAGAAAAATATTCCTATAATATATAATATGTTTATAACTAGTTAAAAAACTCTTATAAAATAACCTTATAGGTAAAAAGGTAAGAGAAAAACTAGTAAGTTATTTCTTTAATGCGGTTATTATTATTATATATATTATTATTATTTTCTTTATCGTTATTATTATTTATTATATTAAGTATATTATTAAATATAACTTTACCAACTAGCTTAGTTAATATATCTGCAATATTAGACTTAGAGTCTATATGAAATAACAAATAATCTTTATTTAATAAAGATTCTCTAGCAAAATGATACTTTATATCAATATACTTAGATTTTTTATGAAATTCGGGATTTTTAGTTAGCTTCTTAGCTGCTAAATTATCTATAAAAATCTTAGGCTTATTTATAGCTTTAAAACCTAGATTAGTTAAATTAAAATTATAACTATTATATAGATATAGGGCTTCTTTTACTACCTCAGTTAAAGCTATATATTCAGCTTCACAAGTAGATAGTACTATTGTTTTTTGTTTTATAGTAGTATAAGATATTATATTATATAATCCCCAGCAAAATATATAAGCTAATGTAGATTTTCTATTATCTAGGTCTCTAGCCTAATTAGAGTCTGAATAACTTATTAAATCCTATATTATATTATTATTACAGTTATAATATATTCCTTTATTAGGATATTTATTTAAGTAACCCTATAAATAATCTAAAGCTATAAAATGCTCTTATAAAGGGTTTATTATATATCTTAATAATATTATAACAGCTAGAGCTATATTAAATCTAGTTTTTAAAGCTAGATACAAAAGTGCTCTAATTTGCTATTAAAACTGTAGAATTTCTTCTTTAGAAGCATAATATTTATTTATATATAGTTTTATATTATCTCTCATAGGAGTTATAGATAGATTTATATTTATTTTATTATATTTATTTAATATCTTTTGTATATATTTAGTTTAATATATAAAGAAAGACTTATTAGGTCTATCTATCTTAAACTTACAGCCTAAAAAAGTACTAAGCTCCCCTAATATTTATATTTTTATCTATTACCTTAATATATTATATATATAGTCACTAGTAGTAGTATTATTAGCTACTAAAAGCATATCGTCCACATAGCAACATAATATAGCTTTATAGTTATTTTTATTAAGTATAAATACTACTTCATCATAAGGTAAAATAATAAATCCTAATTTTATTAATATAGCTTTTAAATAGTTATACTATAGTCTAAAGCTTTATTTTAACCTATATAAAGCTTTAAGAAGCTTACAGCAATATTTGCTATTATTTGATTTATAGTTATAATTAGGATTAAATTCTAACTTATTAGTAGTTTTATTATATAAAAAACCTATTAGTAAAATTATATATATATCTATATCTATATTAGCGTGTATAAACGCTATAGTAACGTCATACTACAGAAGGGTCCAACCTTCTTTTATAGCAAATATAACTATAAACCTATAGCTTTTAGGTCTACAGGTAGTAGAAAAGGTTTCTAAGTAATCAATACTAATATATTAATTAAAACCTTAAGCAACCTATCTTACTTTATATTTATATATATTATTTATTTTATCTTTTAATTTCATAGAATATACCTATCTACTACCTAATAGATGAATATTATCTAGTTTTTCTATAATTTCTCAAGTTTTTATATCTTCTATTTAAGTTACTTCTAGTTACATAGCCTAAATCCAATTATCTTTATAAGGAGAATTTAAGGCTTGCTGTATATTAGAAGGCTCGTTTAATATAATAACTAATAGAATATAAGAAGCTTTATTGATAGTACTAGTTCCAGCAATACTATTATTATCAGTTAAAACGTTATTATTTATTTTATAAATACTAAGAGCAGGACAGTCTGCTATAGTATATAATAGTGCACTTTTGGTATTATAAACTGTATTATTAACTTATTAGTAGTCTTTTTTAGCTTCTTCTGATAGAGAGGGGATCTCTATTAATAACTTAGATTTTTCTTTATTTATTTCTCTATTATTAATATTAGTAGTTTTCGTACTATCATTGTGTGAACTAATCATACTAGTATTGGTATTGTTATTGCTAGTATTAATATTATTATTTATATTATTATTATTATTATTATTATTATTATTATTATTAATACTAGTCTCATCACTTGGATTCGCAAGAGCGTTATTTGTTATAGAAATATCACTACTTATAGTAGGATTATTCCTATAAGAGATAGATTGACTAGAAATATCTCTTTGTAGACTATTATAGGCAATATTATGTCTATTATTGTTCAGCATAATATTACTATTTATATCTTTATAGCAGGTATTTATACTTAAAGGAAGCTCTTTATGATGAGAAATAAAGGTATTCTCTAAGATTTTAACGTCTTAAGACTATAAGGCTCTTCTTAGTTGCATATCCTAGATCTTATACCTATTAGATCTATAATTAATTATATAACCTTAACGTACTTGTACGTCTAGTTTTTTCATTTTAGGATCTTTATTCTTATAGTAGCATATGCTACCCCACACTTTTATATTATTTATATTAGGTTTTATATTATTCTTTATTTCATAAGGCGTTTTATACTCAATAGAGCTATAAGGAGTCCTATTATACATATAAAGAGTAGCATAAAAGGCTTCACCCCATAAGTAGTGTAGTAAACCTGAATTATATAGTATAATTCTTATTTTATTAACTATAGTACGTATAGTACGCTCTATAAAACTATTAGGCTTATGTGTATAAGGAGGTCTTTTATTATATATTATACTGCTTTTAGTGCATATAGCTTTAAAGCGATGATTATTAAATTCTGTACCTCTATCTATAGAGACTTCTTTTATTCTTTTATTATTATTATTATTATTTACTTCAGCTTGAAATTTAAGAAAAGCTTCACTAATAGTATGTTTTTCTTTATCTTTAAGTAATTTTCCCCATATAAAACGGGTATATTTATCTATAAAGATAATAAAAAGGCTATATTTATTATAAGTAGTAGGCGTAATAGGCCTACATAAATCTGAAGCTATATAATCTAGATAATCTAGATTTTTATTATGAACCTGTGGCTTACTAGCCTTAGTTACGAATTTGCCTTTATAACAGGCTTCACAAGGCTGTAAAGTTATATTATTATTATTATTATTTATATTTATTATAGTATTATCTTTTAATTTTAAAAGACTTTGTAAATGTATATAACTAAGACGTTGGTGCCATAATTGTAGGCTATTATTGTTATTATTGTTTATATTATTATTTATATTATTGTTTATATTATTTTTATTATTATTATTAGTTATAGTATTAGTATTATATATATATTGATTGTTATTGTTAATAGGAAACTGGAAGAAATATAAATTATTCTTCTTTACCCCTATAGCAATAATACAATCTTTATTAATATCGTATAAAATAGGTTGTTTCCATATAATAGAAGCAATACCTAAAGAATCTAACTTAGATTAACTAAGTAGATTAATACCTAGTTCAAGTATATAATAAACGTCCTGTAAAGTTATTTTATTATTATTAGGATATATTATTAAATCACCCTTTATTGTGGAAGTAAGAGTCTTTACTTCTCCCCATTTTATAGTTTTATTTATTTTTATAGGATTTTTTATAAGGTTATAGTTATTAACTACATAAATAGTAGCCGCAGTATCAATATAAATATCAACCGTATTTTCATTCTTATTGTTATAACTCCTTGATTTTCCTTTTTCCTTAATAATAGACTGGTTAATTAAATAACCTAAGGAAGGATTATTAGTATTATTTATATTATTATTAGGAGCAGTATAGCTTACATTCTTAAAGAGAATATCTTCTTCTTCTTTATCAGAAGATAAATCCATTAAATCTATAGAATTATTAGGATTATTAATAGATATATAGGGGGTAATATTATCTATAGTAGTTATATTAACTACTTCTTTTTCTTTATCCTTAGCACTAGTAGTACTAGTAGAGGGCTTTTTCCACCAGCTAGGTGCTTTTTCAGGATGCAGAAAAGCGCAGTTTTCTTCAGTATAGTTTGTTTTCTTGCAATTTTTGCAGTATAAACCTTTTTGTTTTTTCCAGGGTTTTTTATTTATTTTATTTTTGTTTTTTTGATTTTCCTAGTTTTTATTCTGTTTTTTATTCTTTTTATTATTACCCTTTGTAGTAGTATTATTAACTACTTTACTACTACTTTTTCTCTTATATTTATCTATAAGACTAGCATATAAAGAGTCTAGGTTATAAGTAGTAGGGTTAGTCCTAAGAGACTGAGTTATAGAGGTTATAAAAGCCTTATAAGTCTTATTTAGACTATTAAGTATATAAGCTATAATTACTTGATCAGGTAATTTAAGCTTATTATAAGATAAGTTATCTGTAAGTTCTTTTATTTTATTTATATATTCTTCTATAGAATTAAAGTTATCTAAGGAAGTATTAAAGAACTCTTTATAGGTTAAAAACTTATTTATAAAACCTATAGGCTTATATAGGGCTTTTAGATATTCTTAAGTAGTATAGGTATCTTTATTATCTTTTATAACTTTTAGAAGCTTATTATTATAGAATAACTATATATAACTTAAAGCTTTATAGTTTTTATCTTTATTATTAGAAGAAATAGGCTTAGTAAGGTCTATAGTAATATCTTTACTATATAGTAGGGCTTTAATATATATAGCTTATACTTTATAGTTCTCTAAGCTAATAAGTTTAGGGAACTGGACTTTAGGATTAGTTATTATTGCTTTAATAGGATATAGTGCGTAGTTATAAGCCTTATAAAGGATTAATAATAGTGAGGTTATTAACTAAAGAGTTATTATATATATAGTATAGTAGTTCTTATAGTAAGGTTATAATAGTTATAAACCTAGAGGTTAAAGGTTTAACTTATAAAAAAGAGTAGTTTTTATTTCTTCTTTTTAATTAATATCTTCTTTAGTTAGACCTATATCTAACTAAGGAGATATATATCCTATATAGTAAATTAGTTGAGAGGAAGTCTATTAAGTAGTAAGTATAGGTTTAAACTAAATTAGTAATAGCTTAGAGGATAGTTTAAAGAGATAATCTAAGGGATATAGATCAAATAAAATAATAGTAAGAGCTTGTTTACTTAGGGAAGGATTAATAGAGGTATAGTTAATTTAAATAGGGTTTAGTATATAGATTTGAAGAAGATAAATCTCATGGAACTAAATAACTAGTCTAGCTAATATTTCTAGTTCTATAAAGGTAGTATAGATAGAAAAGCGTTTAAAGGATTGATTTTTAGTATATATAACCTTTAAGTAAAGGTAAGGCTTTATAAGTAAATAGAGGAGAGGTAAAGAAGTAGAAGGAATAGAGGTTATTTCTAAGCTAGGCTTATAACTTGTTAATATAGGTATAAGTGTATATAGGGGCGTGGTATATACGCCTATATAGTATAGGGTTATAGATAGGCGTATATTATAATGAAAAGTGATAATCTTAAGCATTAATAGGTATTTAATTATATAGATAATAATAAGAGAAGTGATGTATTGTGATAATTCTTGTTGATGTAGTTGGCAGGTTGTATCCTATAGTAGGGAAAAGTGAGGGGAAAGATAACCTGAAATGTAACCTACTAAACTGCTAATTACATAAGGTGCTTATGTAAGTATACATATTACATAATTGTTAGCACAGGTATAAGCGTATGCAGGGGCGTAGTATATGCGCCTATATAGTATAGGGTTATAGATGGGCTTATGTTGTGATGAAAAGTGATAATTTTGAGCATTAAAGAGCATTTAATCGTATAGATAATAATAAGAGAAGTGATGTATTGTGATGATTCCTGTTGATGTAGTTGGCAGGTTGCATCCCTTAGTAGGGAAAAGTGAGGGGAAAGATAACCTGAAACGTAACCTGCTAAACTGCTAATTACATAAGGTGCTTACGTAACTATACGTATTACATAATCAATATTATAGTTATAGGTTATAATAAATAGAGTATTTTTAGTTAAGGTTTTATACCTTTAACTTTATTAGTTTATTTGATATAGGTTATTAAAGTAAGTTAAGCGTTATTATTATTCTTGTATTATTATTATTATTATAAAAGAATGTTATATGTTAACATCCCCCCTTAAGGTATATACGGTTGATTTATAGTATATAGCTTACTCACTTAACATATATATACGTTATAGGTATAAAAAACTTAAAAACCCTGTGGGAAAAATAAGAAAAATATTCCTATAATATATAATATGTTTATAACTAGTTAAAAAACTCTTATAAAATAACCTTATAGGTAAAAAGGTAAGAGAAAAACTAGTAAGTTATTTCTTTAATGCGGTTATTATTATTATGTATATTATTATTATTTTCTTTATCGTTATTGTTATTTATTATATTAAGTATATTATTAAATATAACTTTGCCAACTGGCTTAGTTAATATATCCGCAATATTAGACTTAGAGTCTATATGAAATAACAAATAATCTTTATTTAATAAAGATTCTCTAGCAAAATGATACTTTATATCAATATGCTTAGATTTTTTATGAAATTCGGGATTTTCAGTCAGCTTCTTAGCTGCTAAATTATCTATAAAAATCTTAGGCTTATTTATAGCTTTAAAACCCAGATTAGTCAAATTAAAATTATGACTATTATATAGATATAGGGCTTCTTTTACTGCCTCAGTTAAAGCCATATATTCAGCTTCACAAGTAGACAGTGCTACTGTTTTTTGTTTTATAGTAGTATAAGATATTATATTGTATAATCCCCAGCAAAATATATAAGCTGATGTAGATTTTCTATTATCTAGGTCTCCAGCCCAATTAGAGTCTGAATAACCTATTAAATCCCATATTATATTATTATTACAGTTATAATATATTCCTTTATTAGGATATTTATTTAAGTAACCCCATAAATAATCTAGAGCTATAAAATGCTCTTGTGAAGGGTTTGTTGTATATCTTGATAATATTATAACAGCTAGAGCTATATCAAATCTAGTTTTTAAAGCTAGATATAAAAGTGCTCCAATTTGCTGTTGAAACTGTAGAATTTCTTCTTTAGAAGCATAATATTTATTTATATATAGTTTTATATTATCTCTTATAGGAGTTATAGATGGATTTATATTTATTTTATTATATTTATTTAATATCTTTTGTGTATATTTAGTTTGATGTATAAAGAAAGACTTATTAGGTCTATCTATCTCAAACTCACAGCCTAAAAAGGTACTAGGCTCCCCTAATATTTGTATTTTTATCTGTTGCCTTAATATATTATATATATAGTCACTAGTAGCAGTATTATTAGCTGCTAAAAGCATATCGTCCACATGGCAACATAATATAGCTTTATAGTTATTTTTATTAAGTATAAATACTGCTTCATCATAAGGTGAAACAATAAATCCCAATTTTATTAATATAGCTTTTAAATGGTTATACCATAGTCTAGGGCTTTGTTTTAACCCATATAAAGCTTTAAGAAGCTTACAGCAATATTTGCTATTATTTGATTTATAGTTATAATTAGGATTAAATTCCAACTTATTAGTGGTTTTATTATATAAAAAACCTGTTGGTAAAATTATATATATATCCATATCTATATTAGCGTGTATAAACGCTGTAGTAACGTCATACTGCAGAAGGGTCCATCCTTCTTTTATAGCAAATATGACTATAAACCTATAGCTTTTTGGTCTACAGGTAGTAGAAAAGGTTTCTAAATAATTAATACCAATATATTGATTAAAACCTTGAGCAACCCATCTTGCTTTATATTTATATATATTATTTATTTTATCTTTTAATTTCATAGAATATACCTATCTACTGCCTAATAGATGAATATTATCTGGTTTTTCTATAATTTCCTAAGTTTTTATATCTTCTATTTGAGTTACTTCTAGTTGCATAGCTTGAATCTAATTATCTTTATAAGGAGAATTTAAGGCTTGCTGTATATTAGAAGGCTTGTTTAATGTAATAACTGATAGAATATAAGAAGCTTTATTGATAGTACTGGTTCTAGCAATACTATTATTATCAGTTAAAACGTTATTATTTATTTTATAAATACTAAGAGCAGGACAGTCTGCTATAGTATATAATAGTGCACTTTTGGTATTATAAACTGTATTATTAACCTATTAGTAGTCTTTTTTAGCTTCTTCTGATAGAGAGGGGATCTCTATTAATAACTTGGATTTTTCTTTATTTATTTCTCTATTATTAATACTAGTAGTTTTTGTACTATCATTGTGTGAACTAATCATACTAGTATTGGTATTGTTATTGCTAGTATTAATATTATTATTTATATTATTATTATTATTATTATTATTATTAATATTAGTCTCATCACTTGGATTCGCAAGAGCGTTATTCGTTATAGAAATATCACTATTTATAGTAGGATTATTCCTATAAGAGATAGATTGACTAGAAATATCTCTTTGTGGACTATTATGGGCAATATTATGTCTATTATTGTTCGGCATAATACTACTATTTGTATCCTTATAGCGGGTATTTATGCTTAAAGGAAGCTCTTTATGATGAGAAATAAAGGTATTCTCTAAGATTTTAACGTCTTGAGACTATAAGGCTCTTCTTAGTTGCATATCCTAGATCTTATATCCATTAGATCTATAATTAATTATATAACCTTGACGTGCTTGTACGTCTAGTTTTTTCATTTTAGGATCTTTATTCTTATAGTAGCATACGCTACCCCACACTTTTATATTATTTATATTAGGTTTTATATTATTCTTTATTTCATAAGGCGTTTTATACTCAATAGAGCTATGAGGAGTCCTATTATGCATATAAAGAGTAGCATAAAAGGCTTCACCCCATAAGTAGTGTGGTAAACCTGAATTATATAGTATAGTTCTTATTTTATTAACTATAGTGCGTATAGTACGCTCTATAAAACTGTTAGGCTTATGTGTATAAGGAGGTCTTTTATTATATATTATACTGCTTTTAGTGCATATAGCTTTAAAGCGATAATTATTAAATTCTATACCTCCATCTGTAGAGACTTCTTTTATTCTTTTATTATTATTATTATTATTTACTTCAGCTTGAAATTCAAGAAAAGCTTCACTAATAGTATACTTCTCTTTATCTTTAAGTAATTTTCCCCATACAAAACAGGTATATTTATCTATAAAGATAATAAAAAGGCTATATTTATCATAGGTAGTAGGCGTGATAGGCCCACATAAATCTAAAGCTATATAATCTAGATAATCTAGATTTTTATTATAAACCTGTAGCTTACTAGCCTTAGTTACGAATTTACCTTTATAACAGGCTTCGCAAGGCTATAAAGTTATATTATTATTATTATTATTTATATTTATTATAGTATTATCTTTTAATTTTAAAAGACTTTGTAAATGTATATGACCAAGACGTTAGTGCCATAATTATAGGCTATTATTGTTATTATTATTTATATTATTATTTATATTATTGTTTATATTATTCTTATTATTATTATTAGTTATAGTATTAGTATTATATATATATTGATTGTTATTGTTGATAGGAAACTAGAAGAAATATAAATTATTCTTCTTTGCCCCCATAGCAATAATACAATCTTTATTAATATCATATAAAATAGGTTGTTTCCATATAATAGAAGCAATACCTAAAGAATCTAACTTAGATTGACTAAGTAGATTAATACCTAGTTCAGGTATATAATAAACGTCCTGTAAAGTTATTTTATTATTATTAGGATATATTATTAAATCACCCTTTATTATAGAAGTAAGAGTCTTTGCTTCTCCCCATTTTATAGTTTTATTTATTTTTATAGGATTTTTTATAAGGTTATAGTTATTAACTACATAAATAGTAGCCGCAGTATCAATATAAATATCAACCGTATTTTCATTCTTATTGTTATAACTCCTTACTTTTCCTTTTTCCTTAATAATAAACTAGTTAATTAAATAACCTAAAGAAGGATTATTAGTATTATTTATATTATTATTAGGAGCAGTATAGCTTACATTCTTAAAGAGAATATCTTCTTCTTCTTTATCAGAAGATAAATCCATTAAATCCATAGGATTTTTAGAATTATTAATAGATATATAGGGGGTAATTTCTTCTGAAGTAGTTATATTAACTACTTCTTTTTCTTTATCCTTAGCACTAGTAGTACTAGTAGAGGGTTTTTTCCACCAGCTAGGTGCTTTATCAGGATATAGAAAAGCGCAGTTTTCTTCAGTATGGTTTGTTTTCTTGCAATTTTTGCAGTATAAACCTTTCTATTTTTTCCAGGGTTTTTTATTAATTTTATTTTTGTTTTTCTTATTAGTATTTTCCTGGTTTTTATTTTGTTTTTTATTCTTTTTATTATTATTACCCTTAGTAGTATTATTAACTACTTCGCTACTACCTTTTCTCTTATACTCATCTATAAGACTAGCATATAAAGAGTCTAGGTTATAAACAGTAGGGTTAGTCCTAAGAAACTAAGTTATAGAGGTTATAAAAGCCTCATAAGTCTCATTTAGACTATTAAGTATATAAGCTATAATTACTTAATCAGGTAATTTAAGCTTATTATAGGACAAATTATCTGTAAGTTCTTTTATTTTATTTATATATTCTTCCATAGAATCAAAGTCATCTAAGGAAGTATTAAAGAACTCTTTACAGGTTAAAAACTCGTTTATAAAACCTGTAGGCTCATATAGGGCTTTTAGATATTCCCAAGCAGTATAGGCATCTTTATCATCTTTTATAACCCTTAGAGGCCCGTCGTTACAGAATAACTATATATAACTTAAAGCCTTATAGTTTTTATCTTCATTATTAAAAGAAATAAGCTTAGTAAGGTCTATAGTAATATCTTTACTATATAGTAGGGCTTTAATACGTATAGCCCATACCTTATAGTTCTCTGAGCCAATAAGCTTAGGGAACTAGACCTTAGGATCAGTCATTATTACCTTAATAGGATACAGTGCGTAGTTACAAGCCTTATAAAAGATCAACAACAGTGAGGTTATTAACTAAAGAGCTATTATACGTATAGTACAGTAGTTCTTATAGTAAGGTTATAACAGTTATAAACCCAGAGGTCAAGGGTTCAACTAGCAAAAAAGGTGGTTTTTTATTCCTTCTCTTTAATCAAGATCTTCTTCAGTTAGACTATTATCTAACTGAGGAGATATATATCCCATATAGTAGATCAGTCGAGAGGAAGTCCGTCATGCCATAAGTATAGGTCTAAACCAGATTAGTAATAGACTAGAGGATAATTCGAAGAGATAATCTGAGGGATATAAATCAAATAAAGCAGTAGCAAGAGCTTGTCTGCTTAGGGAAGGATCGATAGAAGTATAGTTGATTTGAATAGGGTTTAGTATATAGATTCGAAGAAGATAAATCTCATAGAACCAAATAACTTTAAGTAAAGGTAGGGCGTTATAGGTAAGTAGAGGAGAGGTAAAGAAGTAGTAGGAATAGAGGTTATTTCTAAGCTGGGCTCATAACCTGTTAGCACAGGTATAAGCGTATGCAGGGGCGTAGTATATGCGCCTATATAGTATAGGGTTATAGATAGGCTTATGTTGTGATGAAAAGTGATAATTTTGAGCATTAAAGAGCATTTAATCGTATAGATAATAATAAGAGAAGTGATGTATTGTAATGATTCCTGTTGATATAGTTAGCAGGTTGCATCCCTTAGTAGGGAAAAGTGAGGGGAAAGATAACCTGAAACGTAACCTGCTAAACTGCTAATTACATAAGGTGCTTACGTAACTATACATATTACATAATCAATATTATAGTTATAGGTTATAATAAATAGAGTATTTTTAGTTAAGGTTTTATACCTTTAACTTTATTAGTTTATTTAATATAGGTTATTAAAGTAAGTTAAGCGTTATTATTATTCTTATATTATTATTATTATTATAAAAGAATGTTATATGTTAACAATAATCAATATTATAGTTATAAGGTATAATAAATAGAGTATTTTTATATAAGGTTTTATACCTTAAACGTTATTTGTTTATTTGTTATAGAATATTAAAGTAAGTTAAGCGTTATTATTATTATTCTTATATTATTATTATTATTATAAAAGAATGTTATATGTTAACAATATATATAAACCTAATAGTCTTATAAAGCGTACTATACGTACTATAGTTAATAAAATAAGAACTATACTATATAATTTAGGTTTACTATATTACTTATAAGGTGAAGCTTTTTATACTACTCTTTATATATATAATAGAACTCCTTATAGCTCTATTAAGTATAAAACGCCTTATAAAATAAAGAATAATATAAAACCTAATATAAATAATATAAAAGTGTGGGGTAGTATTTACTACTATAAGAATAAAGATCTTTCTATAAAGAAACTAAATATATAAGTATATTAAGGTTATATAATAAATTATAGATCTAATAGGTATAAGATCTAGGATATATAACTAAGAAGAGTCTTATAGTCTTAAGATGTTAAAATCCTAAAAAATACCTTTATTTCTCATTATAAAGAGCTTCCTTTAAGTATAAATACCTACTATAAAGATATAAATAGTAGTATTATGCTGAATAATAATAGACATAATACTGCCTAAAAAAGTCTATAAAGAGATATTTCTAGTTAATTTATCTCTTATAGGAATAATCCTACTATAAGTAGTAATATTTCTATAATAAATAACGCTCTTATAAATCTAAGTAATAAGACTAGTATTAATAATAATAATAATAATAACAATAATAATAATAAAAATAATAATATTAATACTAGTAATAATAATACTAATACTAGTATAATTAGTTCATATAATAATAGTATAAAAACTACTAGTATTAATAATAGAGAAATAAATAAATACAAATCTAAGTTACTAATAGAGATCCTCTCTCTATTAGAAGAAGCTAAAAAAGACTATAAATAGGTTAATAATACGGTTTATAATACTAAAAGTATACTATTATTTACTATAGTAGATTATCCTACTCTTAGTATTTATAAAATAAATAATAACGTTTTAACTAATAATAATAGTATTACTAGAACTAGTACTATTAATAAAGCTTCTTATATTCTATTAGTCATTATATTAAACGAGCTTTTTAATATATAGTAAGCTTTAAATTCTCCTTATAAAGATAATTAGATTTAAACTATATAACTAGAAGTAACTTAAATAGAAAATATAAAACCTTAAGAAATTATATAAAAACTAAATAATATTTATCTATTAAGTAGTAGATAGATATATACTATAAAATTAAAAAATAAAATAAATAATATCTATAAATATAAAGTAAGATAGGTTACTTAAGGTTATAATTAATATATTAGTATTAATTATTTAGAAACCTTTTCTACTACCTATAGACTAGAAAGCTATAGGTTTATAGTTATATTTACTATAAAAGAAGGATAGACTTTTCTATAGTATAACGTTACTATAGCGTTTATATACGCTAATATAGATATAGATATATATATAATATTACTAATAGGTTTTTTATATAATAAAACCACAAATAAGTTAGAATTTAATTCTAATTATAACTATAAATCAAATAATAGTAAATATTATTATAAGTTTCTTAAAGCTTTATATAAGTTAAAGTAAAGCCTTAAACTATAGTATAACTATTTAAAAGCTATATTAATAAAATTAGGATTTATTATTTCACCTTATAATGAAGTAGTATTTATACTTAATAAAAATAACTATAAAGCTATAATTTATTATTATATAGACGATATACTTTTAGTAGCTAATAATACTACTACTAGTGACTATATATATAATAAACTAAAGTAATATATAAAAATACAACTATTAGAGGAGCTTAATACTTTTTTAGGCTATAAGTTTAAGATAGATCGACTTAATAAGTCTTTCTTTATATATTAAACTAAATATACAGAAAAAATATTAAATAAATATAATAAAACTAATATAAATCTATCTTTAACTCCTATGAGAGATAATATAAAATTATATATAAATAAATATACTACTATAAAAGAAGAAATATTATAATTTTAATAGTATATTAGAGCCCTTATTTATCTAGCTCTAAAGACTAGGTATAATATTACTCTAGTAGTTATAATATTATTAAGATATATAACAAACCCTTTAAAAGAGCATTTTTCAGCTCTAGATTACTTATAGGGATATATAAATAATTTTCCTAAAAAAGGAATTTATTATAATTACAATAATAATATAATATAGGATTTAATAGGTTATTTAGACTCTAATTAGGCTAGAGACCTAGATAATAGAAGATCCACATTAGCTTATATATTTTACTAAGAATTATATAATATAATATCTTATAATATTATAAAATAAAAAATAGTAGTACTATCTACCTGTAAAGCTGAATATATAGCTTTAACTAAGGTAGTAAAAGAAGCCCTATATCTATATAATAGTTATAATTTTAATTTAACTAATCTAGGTTTTAAAGCTATAAATAAACCTAAGATTTTTATAGATAATTTAGCAGCTAAAAAGCTGACTGAAAATCCCAAATTTCATAAAAAATCTAAGTATATTAATATAAAGTATTATTTTGCTAGAGAATCTTTATTAAATAAAGATATAATATTATTTTATATAGACTCTAAGTCTAATATTGTAGATATATTAACTAAGCTTTTAGGTAAAGTTATATTTAATAATATATTTAAGATAATAAATAATAATAATAATAAAAATAATAATAATAATATATATAATAATAATAACCGTATTAAAGAAATAATATACTAGTTTTTCTCTTACCTTTTTACCTATAAGGTTATTTTATAAGAGTTTTTTAACTAGTTATAAACATATTATATATATTATAGGAATATTTTTCTTATTTTTCCTATAGGGTTTTTAAGTTTTTTATACCTATAACGTATATATATATTAAGTGAGTAAGCTATATACTACAAATTAACTATATATACCTTAAGGGGGGATGTTAATATATAATATTCTTTTATAATAATAATAATAATATAAGAATAATAATAACGCTTAACTTACTTTAATATTCTATAATAAATAAATAAATAACGTTTAAGGTATAAAACCTTATATAAAAATACTCTATTTATTATATCCTATAACTATAATATTAATTATATAATACGTATACTTATATAAGCACCTTATGTAATTAGCAGTTTAGTAGGTTACGTTTCAGGTTATCTTTCCCCTCACTTTTCCCTACTAGAGGATATAACTTACTAACTATATTAACAGAAATCATTATAATATATCACTTCTCTTATCATTATCTATATAATTAAATGCTCTTTAATACTTAAGATTATTACTTTTTATTACAATATAAGCCTATCTATAACCTTATACTATATAGGCGCATATACTACGCCCCTACATACGCTTATACCTATGCTAACACTTATAAATACTAATCTCTATAAGTAGAGCTATTCTATCTAAAGTTAACTAATTAAATCTTAATATAGCTATATAGATAATTTAGGGGCTAGTTATAATATTAAAGTTATATCTTATAGCTTTAGTTTAAATATTATTAATCTTTTATAGAAACTATATAGCTACTTTATAGTTTAAATTATTTATTATTAGAGTTATAGAAATAATCTAATTAATCTAGTTATCTAGTAGTTTCTAATAATCTTTATCTATAGCTCTATAGCGTTAAATAAAGTATATTTTCACTTATAACTAAGTTTTCTTACTAAATTTTATTTAATTATTAGTTTAAAAAGGTATATCTATATAGAAAATAATACTTAATACTTTTAAAGTATTAGTTATTTCTACTACTTCTACTATAGCTTTATAGTTTTTAAAAAAGTCTAAAATATTATTTTTAGTAAAAAATAGTATTTTAGCTATTTTAAATTATAGTATTTTAAATCCTTAAAGTTCTAAGCTATATACTCTAGAAACCTTTTAATAAGATTTAGTAGAATCTAAATAGCTTTATATACCTTTTTCTCTTAAAGAATCCTCTTTAAATATTATATTTACGCTAGAAGTATTATATTTAGAAGCTATTATTTTAAAGACTTTAGCTTCTATAATTACTTCAGAACTCTAATCTAAATCTAAAATTAAAAAGGGTTTCTCTTATTAAGGTTAGTAAAAAAAAAGACCTATAAAAAAACTTACTAAAATATTACTAGTAACTAAGTTAGTTTTATTATTTATTATTTCTAGTCTAAATTATTTATTTTAAGTTAAAATTAAAGTCTTTAGAACTCTAAAGTTTAGTAATACTATTCTAAAAAAGATATAAGTAAATTAATAGAAAAAAAAGTAAAAAAAAGCTTTACTAAAAAAAGCTAAAGTAAAAAGATTATATAAAACTTAAATAGAGCTAATAATTTATTAATAGAAGGAGTAATAGAAGAATTCTTATAATATAGGTCTAAAAAAAAATAAAAAGTAAAGAGAGAAATAAAGAAAAAAAAATACTCTTATTATTATTTCTATCTTTATCCTTCTCTGTTATTTAGAAAGTATATATATATTTATTATCCCTCCTCTTTTCTATTATTCTAATAGTAAGGTTATTTTATACTTTAAGTTTCTTTCTTTTCTCTTTATAGAGGAAGTCTAGCTATATTTAGTAGTATTCTCTATAACTTTATTCTATAACTCTCTTTTTTTATAAGTTAAGCTTAAGATTTAATAAAATCTATAATAAAACTATAGTATTAACTATAAACTTTAAAAGAAGTACTTTATTCTAGTTATTTATTTATTATTTAAAAATATAGAGAGAGAGAAATCTAAAGAGATATATATACCTTTCTTTTTATAGAGTTAATATAAAATTATTCTTAGAAGAGAGAAATACTCTTAATTAAGCTTAGAAAATATTTCCCTCTTTATTTTTTAAAAAGTTAGTATAGTTATAATATTTTTCTTTTTTAGCTTTTTATATTTTTATATTTATAGTATTTTATAATTTAAAAAAATTAGATCTTAATATTTCTATATATAAATATAACTTAGATCTTAAGTTTTTAAGCTTTTTAGTATTTCTTCTTACTAGTTAATATATTATTAGAAACCTTCTAATAAATTTAAATAAGAGGAAAGTTTTCTTAGAATAGATTAATTAATTTTATCTTTTTTAAGATTTATAAAAAAAGTAAAATAAATACTATTACTCTTATAACTTTAGCTTTTAATATAAAAGTAAAATAAGTTTACTTTATTTTAATTACTCTTAGGTTATTATTATAATAGCTTATAATAAAGTAGTATATAATAATTTTAAATAAGTAGATAGTAGGTTAATAAAAAGGATTAACTAAGTTTATATAGAACCTTATTTACTCTCTTTTACTTAACTAAATACTCTTTTTCTTAAAGTCTTTTAAACTTCTATAAGTTTAGTTAATCTTTAATTCTAAATACCTAAGTTATTACTTTTTACTTTAAGAAAATAGAAGTTAAAAATATATTAACTAAATTTTCTTCTAATATAGTAATACTTAAATTACCTCTTCTTTTAAACTTTTCCTATTTTAGTTTAGTAAAATAGTATAAAATAACTATAAAAAGAACTTTTTATAGTAGTTTAGCTTATACTTCTCTATATTAATTACTAATTTTATAATAAAGTAAGAGAAAAAACGTATTAATTATACTAAATACTTTACTTTAATTAAATATTTATATATTAATTTTCTAAATAACTATAAAAAATATAAAAATAAATATATAAATATAAGTCTAACTAATTTATATTTTATTTATATTTTCTACTCTTTTTATATTTTAAGTTATATAATCTCTTAAGAGAAAATAAACTACTAAGAAGAAGTTTAGTAATATTATCTTTATAATATTCTATCCTATTATTACTTTAAATAATTAAAGAAGTATAATAGGAATTAAAAGAGGAGATAAAAATAGAGCTAGTTAAAGCTAGAAAAGCCTAAAAATACCTATTTTTATTTAATTTTTAAAAAGTAAGAATTAATAGGTTTTTTTTATAAACTAAGCTAAAAAACTTTAAAAGCTTTTCTAAGAAAGTAATTACTAAAGTTATTAAGGGAAAACAGGAAATTATATAAAAATAAATATATTTCTTATTTATCTACTTAGTCTTTTTTATTATAGGCTAACTAGGCCTCTATTTACTTATATAAGCCTTTTCCTCTTATAATAACGCCTAACGCCTATAAAAACGCCTATCTAACCTCTTACTTTCAGGTTAGAATTACTAAAAATTCTAAGAACTCTACCCCCTTCTAATATATAATAGTAAGAGAAGTTATCTATAATAATAATAAAGTTTAGCTCTAGAAACTATTTATACTTTAAGATAAAGCACTTCTATAGCTAATAAAAGAAGCTATTACTATTAGTTATACTATAGTATATAGTTAAGTATAAAACACTACTTAATATAAAAGCTAGTAGGATTTATATATAAGAGTTCTAAAACTAATTAATCTCTATAGTTTGAAATATAGTAAGCTTTTTTAGTATCTATCTAGTCTTCTATATCTTAGTATCTTTATTAACGCTAGATTTATTAATAAATACTAGCTAGTTAGAGTGATATTATTATATATAGTATAGGTATTTATATTATAGTTTATTATTTTACTAAGTAGTAATAATTATAAACTTTTTATTTATCTAGCTAGATAAATTTAACTATTAGCTAATTATAGAATAACTAATTTAGATCTTAAAAGCTTTAAATAGAAACTTTTATATCTCTTTAAAAGATAGATTACTATAGTACTATAGTAGTTTAAAAAGCTCTATATAATACTAAATTTCTATCTTTTATTAATTATAGTAACACCTCTTATATATCTACACTTTACTAGTAATATTATATTATAATCTATATTATTAAATTATTTATTTAATATAGCTAATAATATTTATTAGCTTATAGGTCTTTTAGTCTTTAAATAGCAGTATTATTATAATTACTAATAGCTATAGATTTAATATTCTAAGCGTTATTATATTATTATTATCGCTTAGTATCTTTCTTAATATATCTAGTATAATAAACTATAGATATATACTAACTAGTAGTAAATAATTAGTAACTAGGTATAACTTATATAGTAGTAGATTTTTATATTATAAATAAGTTAAGTTTTTAGAATAGTTATTACTCTTATTAGCTACTAAACCTATTTACTCTAAAGAACTATATTAAATTTCTTAATATACTTTTATATTACTTAGAACTATATAAACTATATACTATATAG
Source organism: Colletotrichum viniferum (assembly GCA_020226115.1). Lineage (NCBI taxonomy): Eukaryota > Fungi > Ascomycota > Sordariomycetes > Glomerellales > Glomerellaceae > Colletotrichum > Colletotrichum viniferum. The sequence continues at coordinate 1,933,617 of JAGFBE010000011.1, read as the reverse complement.
ATATATAAAGTTATATATTAGGTCTCTTCTTCTATTCCTTAGTAAATATTATCTTAATCTCCTATAAAAGTAAAATATACCTTTTACTAGTTAATTAGTATAGAAATAGAGTAACTAACTAAGTAAGTAATATCTCTATAAGTAAATTAACTACTATAGAGGTATTAAATATATATTTTATATCTCTATTATATAGTTATATATTTAAATACTACTATAACTATAGTAATTAATAGTAATTAACGTACTAGTAATAGATTTAACGTATTTTACGTGCGATATAGAAAAATGCGCGTTATAGCGTAAAATTAGCTTTTTTTTATGTTTTTGTATAAGCAGGGAAAAAAAGGGGGGGCGGACGCTGTTAGTGCAACGGACTGTATCAAAATTCAGTTAGTATTATTTATTTCTGAATAGCGGAGCTTGAGTATAAGCCGATTCTGGTTTTGAAGAAGGCTATGTGTTTCTATCATTCAGTAGTATCCAGTCTGCGATATGGACACCCTCTTGAACGTTCTGGAGACCTAATCGCATAGATACATCATTCTGCCCCGGGACTGGATGATCCTCTGAGGCCTGAAGTATTGAAAAGTCTGTTGTATATCCAGTTAGCGTATGATGCAGAGCGTACTCCCCACGAATCTCACCTGTGCGAAGATGGAGAGCTTTATTGAACCACCTATCATCTTCCCAACCTATTCCAGTCTCCCCCACATCTCCCTTTTCGTGCCAGCCACTCGTTTCCATCGGCATCTCTTCTATGCTGCGAGACATTAATTCCATGTCAAACCTCGGACCTCCCGCCCTAGCCAGAACTATGCTGACTGCTTGGGCTGCCTTCTTGGCCTCCTTCGAATGTTGGCTTTTTGTCATCCAGACCGCTCTGGAGCCTCGAAGAGCTTCCATGATCTCCTCGTCTCTGTCGACAGTTCTCTTTCGATGGACCACTGAGCACAGGATCATTGTAGCTGTCAGGAAATGATGATTCATTAGTGACCCAACTCGCCATTGCATGATATGAAGTTGTCCTCCCGGACGGGCCTCCTCATTCATTATCTGCTGAATACGCAAAGTCTCCAGCGCCGCTTTAACGCATGCGTCCCTTGAATAAGCGAACGGGTCATTATCAGGAGAGGGGGATTCTGCGAACAGGAATCTTCGATGAAGCATGATTTTCCCCTTGCAATAGATGTGGCTCAAGAACAAGCGGGCCATTATGGTTTGTGGTGAATCAGTGACGCTGGATGCCATTGACTTGGGCTGCAGGGGTGGTGGGATACTTGCTTTTGCATCGTTCAAGATCTTGTCGACTCCCATGTACTCAGTGTACCCGGAAGGCTTCAATGATGATGTGAGATCCGAGACGGCACCCAAAGCTATGAGAATCCGTCTCCTTGCAATGATGCCCAACGCTGTGGTGTGCTCCGTCTCCGGGCGGGGCGGAGGTATTTCGGGGATGTCCCCTTCGAGATCTGAATCATTCAGATTTCTTGGTTCTTCAGTGTCGAATTGGTCGCTGGTGATCATGCGGGGCATGCCCATCTGACCGGAAATGAGACTATCGCCGAGGAGAACAGTCGCCCACACCCTTCGCCTCATTTCCCCTTCAAGTGGGGTGATGCCAGGAAAGTGTTTGGGATCGCGATGATATCCCATGCGTTTTGCCAGGTTCACTTCAATCCCCAGAAGGAACCAGACATCTTTCTCGGCATCCTCGTGGATTCGAAACTCGATATAGACGTAGTTCATGAATGTCTCCAACGTATGGTTACCGCCGTTGGTATATTCGCCCATGATGAGACACTGAACTACCTTCTCCCTATACGCCTCAATAACTAGATCGTGACAGGTCAGTTCTGTAGAAGGCACTGAGCCGTTGGTGTCTGAAGCTATCAAGGCCAGGCAGATCATGCTATACAGCAGCCCGATCCACATGATGCTGGCACTGGAGGTATTGGCCCAGAAGGCTTCGTACTGGTAATGTCAGCTGTAGCAAGGGGGAGATGCATGCAAGTTACATACATCTTGAATGAACGTGGGACCATGCACAGAAGCTTTTGACGTGACAATTAGCGACCAGGTTATCCAAGGAAAAAGGGGGCACTCACATGAAGCTACTAGGCCTAGATCATTGAAGGATCTGGATACGTAACGATCGACAGTAGATTTGGGCGGTAGAGCAGATAGAATCTCTTCCCTACATCTTGCGGGTCTGCATCCATAGAGCAAAAGCGCTCGTCGTGGATGGAAGGATCTCGAGGCCGCATTACCACCAACGTCTTGAACCGGCCTTGTCGCAGGACCCGGGCTTTCAGCAGCTCTGAACTGCTCCTCTCGATTGAAGTGATCTCTGAGGTCCGCAATGCTATCCAGAATGGCCGCCCAGTGATCACCACTGACGTATTGGTGGTCTGCCGCACCAGTACGGAGGCTTCCAGTCTCGGAGCCGTCGTCTGTGGGCGTGCCAATCGCTGCATTTCCGATGGGATGTGCCGACTCATTCAGTTTGTTCAAGCTCTGCTCATGTCCAATAGTCATGACCAAGCGCTCAAGGTACGAAATTCGGTCTTGTAGTGTGGCATCGCTTGATGATACTGTTGATGTCGATACCATCGTAGAGTTCTCCGCGTAGACGCACGATTGGCCTCGGGATGAGCAGTTGAAACATGGCTTCTTGCGATCGCATCGCAGTCTAGCAGAGCGGCGTGAGCTAAATCTTACATGAGGAAGTGAGTGTTGACTTACTTTCGGCGACGACATAGATTGCAAGAAAGCTGCGGCTTATCACGCCGGCGGCTGGCAATAGGTCGCGAACGGTGGACATTTGCTCCATGATCGGTGATCATTGAGGGACCATTTTCCACTGATGCCGGTCGCGATTCAGCCATTCCGTCTCTTGCCAGCGGCGGCACGATACCTACCTTGTGCAAGAGCCGGGGGGAGAAAGTGCTCGTCCAGAGAGGCCTGGAACTTTAGCAATAGCTCAAGGGAACCTTAGTAGCTATAACGATTCATGCCCTTGAGCAGCTGATGAACCTCAACAAATGGTGCTCGCGAGACGCGAGTTTAATGGCTTCGAATCATCGAACAGTAAGCACTAAACCGTTTAGGCTCATTTGCGATGGTGCGGCCAGGAAGGAGTTAATGTCTTGACCATCCGACCCTCCGGCCGATCTTCCGGCCCCACAAAAGCCAACGAAGTCGCGGTCTCACTCATGATCCTCAGAGCTTCCTTAATTTGGAAGCTTGTGCGTCTCAAACGGTATATGCTACATTATATACAGATATTCAACTCTACATATCCACAATGCGCCTTGCTCGATAGTTGGCTTGTTCTCAAACGTTGCGAAGCTCTCCGAAGTGATCTATGTGTACTGTAAGGTATTGTGATTAAGTGGATTCGCTTTGTTTTCTTAGACTAAAGCTTCTACTTTATCGTTTTGTATGCAATTTCAGGCTCCTGAGGCTGGTTTTGTGAACAAAAGGTTAGAACTAGATGGCGCTTTTTGGATCCCATTGAAGGCGTATCACCTCAAAGAATGTCGCGAAGACACATATAGCAGGGGTCTTCATAGGGGTATATATAACCCCTGCCCTCGCAATCCCTGCTACCCTCCTTTTTCCACAGATATATATATATATACGTTTATTCACTATACCCTTCTACCTATATTATTCACTACAATTATAAGCCTAGCTTTTTAATAATATTTTTATAACTCCCTTTACTATATAAGTAATATATATAATTATTTATTTTACCCCTTTATAATAAATTTAACTACTTCACTAGTAACTATAACGCTTATATCGCTATAAGACTAGCTTATATAGATCTTATAGCTATAATAGTATACTTAGTATTATAGAGTCTAGGAATACATAAATCCTATACTAAGCGCGCTTAACGCGCCCTTTTAAACGCACTAATAACTTCTTATACTTAATAAAGTTATTTAGATATATTAAATAAGCCTCTAGTTATAGTATAAAGTTAATTATAATATATAGGTATTCTAGCGCTAGACGCACTATATTAAGACTACTACTTCTAATATACTTAATAACTTAAAGCTATTACTTCTTTTATTTATTACTACTATTAATATATATAAAAAACATTCTAGCTAGATCTATAATTATAAAATTATTACTACTAAATATACTAAAGCCTCTAAAGGTCTCTAGTATATATAGTAATAGATCTAATATATAGTTAACTTTATAATCCTTTCTATAATATAACTTAAACTTATAAACACCTTAAATAAGTTATCTAAGATAACTTAAAGCTTTATATAAGCCTTCTAAGCTTAACTTTACTCTATTAATCTTATAGTTTATAACTTTATTTAAAAAGACTACTTATATATACTATATAATATAAATAGTAATATTAATTTTTCTTAATAGTATAAAAACTAATATTATATATTTCTAGTAGTAAAAGCTTATAATATTTCTAACGTTTAAAGTATACTAAGTATATAAGCTTTTTTAAATACTATTAGTATATATTTAGCTTTAGCTTAAGTAGAATATACTTAATTTAAGCTTTTAACTATATAGGAAAGTAGTTAGTTAGCTAGATCGCTTAAAAAGTATAGATAACTCTTTATAATAGTTATCTAAAACACCTAAAGTATTAACTTAGATTATATTTTAAATAGTATATATACTATACTTAGTAGATATCTAGAACTTTAGCTAGCTATATAAGCTACTAAGGTTACTTTTAAGCCTTTTTTTAGTATAACTTCTAATAATAAGACCTATTACTTATACTTTTATAAGTATTAGTATAAATAGCATTTTATTAAGTGTTACTAATTTGAAAAAGCGCTCTATAGTAAGTACTTTAGCTATTTAGATATTTAGGTATTTTCTAATAATATAGACGATATCTAAATCTACCTTTAGTTCTAAGAGTAAAAAGATCTTATAGAAGATCTTTATTAGTAAAACTAGCTAGATACTACTACTAATACTACTAACGTTATCGCTTAAGATCTTAATTCTAATATATTTTAAAGCCCTCTAGTATTAAGTACAGTTTACTACTTATATTAAGTATAGTTTATAAAGTTAAAAGATAAATAAATACCTATTTATATTAAGTACGTTCTATAGATAAATAGAATAGACTTTCTATATTAAGTATATTCTATAAGGGGGTAGGAATAGTTTTATATTACTTTAATTTTATATATACACTTTATAGGGCCTTTTAGAAGCAATATATCGCTTCTAGGGGGGTATATTGCGAAGATATATATAGTAGGGGTCTTTATAGGGGTATATATAACCCCTGCCCTTGCGATCCCTGCTGCCCTCCTTTTTCCACAGACATCTACATATATACGTTTGTTCACCATGCCCTTCTGCCCGCGTTATTCACCACAAAGAAAAAACGAGAATCATTTTAGGGGCGCCTGGAATGAGTGATGTAAATTGAGATACCGCTTTCCTTGCGGCAAGAATCTGAGAAATACGATATAAAGAAACAGCTCTAGATAGTGCAGTCGCGTCTAACAGCTAGCACTGAATTCCCTAACTTCCATCAGGTCTTCAATCGTGATGTGCACACTTAAGCGTAAGCACGGAGAGCATCAGCAAGCTGGTTGTACTGCTCAGGGGAAAGGTTGCTGTAGGAGAGGCAGTCAGAGCCGCAGGGAAGGGCGAAGGGCCCGGTGCCGTCGCCGACAAGGACGTTGGCCAGGTTCATGCAGGTGGCGGGGACGCCAGAGAACTGGATCTCTGCAGTGACTGTTAGCAATCATGCGCTAAACTAGATGAATGTCCGAGTGCCTTACCAGTGTCAGAGGGGGCAGTGGCGGTGATAGTCAGGCCAGAGATGTCGTCGCGGCAGCGCTGGTACTCGAACTCGGGGACACCCTCGACCTGGCGAGGGCGGACAGTGGTGACGAAGCCATCGCGCTTGCCGAAGATGGTGGTGAAGAGCTCGGCGATGCCGCCACCAAAGAACTCGGCGGCCAGACCAATGCCGCGGCCGATGTCAGCTTGAGCGGGCTGAGCGACCATGAGAGCGACGGGGACTATGACAGCGGAGGCCTTCATTTTGATGGTTTGAGGAAATCTGATGATTTAGAGTGAAAGGTTGTGTATGAGATTTGAGAGTTGAGTGTGAAGTGCTGTGTGTAGAATGTTCGTGTTGATGCGGATGAGGAGAGAAGAACTGTGTCAATGGAGTGTGCAAGTTGGTTCTTATATAGAATTTCTGTGTCCCAAAGAACTTGCTCAGCTTGTTCGTGTTGGGTCGTTGATATGGACAGCTCCGGATCACAAGTTGCAAGCAGCATCACTGGCAAAGATCGGCGATGGATTCTATGGGCCTCACTACGATGAACGAAGTTATCACGAGGCGAAGGCATGTAAGTGTTGCCTACAGCCCCCCCCCCCCCCAATCACAAGTATACGCGTAAGCCAAGCTCAGAGGAACCAAATCCCAAACGAGTAGTGAGATATCTCAACACCATGAATGGTGCCTTGGATCGTGCCATGAAACTAGCAAGGCCTTTCAGCATCGTGAATGCTCTGCCATCGAATTCGGTAGCGGCGTTTGTCAATATCTCCACATTTTCTTGTAGACTCGAACCTTCGTGTAGGCTGTCACCTATCCTTCGCCAAGTCTATAAGACCAGGTTCGAAGCCGAAGACCCGATATGTTTGATGTCACTCAGATAGCTCGATTGTGTGATCACAGCCTACCTGCCAGGATTTCTTTGTATATATCCACAATCAACATGTCACTGATGGCAATCATAAGCAATCATGTTTATGGGGGGTCCTGAATACGTAGCCTATCCCGAGTGTTACCGTAATTATTCTTATTAACGCAAGGCCATTGGATGTGACCTACACCAACTAAAAGACCAGGGCAATTGTGTCAAAAACAATGCAGAGAACGATTTATCGTCTGGTCTGCTATCATTTCCATCTTCATGAGTGATTGGTTTCCGTCTTTCATAAGTACCAACTTAATAGGCTGGAAACCCTCAACGACTGCAAATAGTGCTAAGCAGCGCTGTTGTAAGTGCGTGCTTACTTAGCCGCATACATTCAATGCCATGTTTCATTCGAAAGGAATTTATTCATTGTCTAACACAACCATCTGATGCGCTTCCAGGTATGATAGATTTGTGGGGTAGTTTGCGCCAAGGATCTCGGGCCGCACCACGGGATACCCGTCCTACGAGGCGAGGTTGCCCTGACCCACTGGATAATTACATAGCTGTCAGCCTCCTATCTACTTCCGGAATACGAGACCAGATTAGTTCCTCAGCTCATCCGAAACTGGTCATCTCTGAGCCGATTATGCCGGGCCAAGATCACGCGTGGGAGCAATAGGTCCTCTGGGCAGCCGTTCTGCACGTTTGAGGCGAATGTGACAGGGATTTTGTGCCTTACTTAAGATTGGTAGGGCAAAGCCTTCGCGAGAAAGAGTGTGCTGAGATTCCTTCGGGTCTGGGCAACCCATGTTGAGAGAAGGATGAGGATGTGGAGTTTGTGGAATATGGTCCAGTGGAACCCAAAAAATGCTTCTTTCTTGATCGAGTTTCATCTCGCGAGGCGATACGCTGAATTTCAAAGAGTTCTAGAACATGCGGTTTGTGAATCATGGACACAATTGAACTCAGTCGGTCCTGACAGCTCACGCCCTTCGCCTCGGCAATTCCTTGATGGCGTCGTAGCCACTTAACTGTCATTTCGCGGCTTTGAATCGTCTGATAGAAAGTATTTGAATCGCTACAGGATGGTCTACTCGCAATCTGCTAAGCTGGAATGAATACTAGTCTTCTAACTCGACTGGAGAAGACGTGAAGCCTTAGTACCATAGTGGCAGCAGGTTGCCTACAGCATGTCTGAACCAAAAGAACCAGGTCCACAATCAGCAGCTAAGCATACTGCAACCCCAAAAGTTCATCCTTCACCAAAATAAGGCTAGAGTCATCCCATCATTCGACCGGGACAGCCCCACAACATCCTCAGTCGTCGAAGTGGAAATTCGGTGCCTGGCCTTGGCCCGTTTACATCCTTACCAGCGATCGGCGATCGTCACCTCAGCCGCGATGGGGCCGTTGCATGAGCCCGCAAAAGTTCCGGGCGAACCATCTTTCAGCTCATCAACTGCAGTCAAAGGATTCGACGTCGGGTTATAATTCCTTCCGTCTCGAGGCACACCCGCGAAGGATTCAGTTCCAGTTCTGATATTGTCGTCAGCCAAGTCGACGATGAGGCCGCTTCCGAAAAGGCAGACCTGATGTAAGTCATTCAAAGTCCGGACGACTTCCGTCGACTTACAGGCACGCTCTTTCGGCACCAAACTCGCGTTCGTTCAGCGCATTTGATCATGGATATTGGCTTTGTCAAGTTACTTCGCAAAGCGGAGCTGTCCGCCGTTCTACACGGACTAGTCCCCGTGGCCTGGTTCTTGACCAGTCTTCCAGCTTTCGTCGTCACCATTCATCAGCGACCTGGCCTTCGACGATGGTTACTGCTGCCTTTCAACGTCACCGGACCCATTGTCTGTTTTCTACATGTTGGCAGGCTTAAGGCAGGACTTGACTGGCTTTGGGCTTTCACGTCAATCATTTACGTCTTTCATGCGACGTCAGGCCTTTATCTTGAAAAATGGATTCTACCCAATGCCGCAACAGGGGCAAGACATCTCCCAGGAGAGAAGATTTACGCTTCAGTCAAGGCATGGAATAATCCTCGTCGGCTACCGCTTCGTCCGCCCATACACCAATATCTCACTACTCGACGACAGCGAGCTTACTTCACATTTCGCAAGCTCGGCATAATCTTTATTCATTGGGGCATCTATCTTGTCATTGAGGTCGGCACTTTGTTCCTCCTACGACCGGCACCCAGGGAATTTGTGTTATCAGGCTATTTCCATTTTGCCCTCGATCGCGCAGCTCTGTTGCGGACATACTACTGTTTCCAGTGGGCCTGGCTGACATACTTCATTCTCACTGTCGCAAATACCGTTGTCGCCATATTGTTCGTCACTATCTTGCAGCTAGACGCGCCAGACGAGTGGCCGTCCCTCTGGGGAAATCCCCTCAAAGTCCACAGCATCAGAAGCTTCTGGGGAGTATTCTGGCAGAACATCGGAAGCCCGTCGCAACTGACATACGGGCGCTTCGTCACTCGAGATCTGCTAGGGCTGAAGTCCAAAGGCACAGCAGAGAAATCGTTTCTGGCATTCTTCGTCTTCATGGTATCGGGGACGATTCACGCGGCCACCAACTGGATGACGAGGAACACAGCTCCTGTTGACGACATCTACGGAGATATGTTTTTCTTGCTTTTGAATTTTGCGGGCGGGTTACTGGAAGTTTTAGTGCAGCAAGTTGTCTATACCAAGCTGAAGATGAATAAGGGCAAAGAAGATTCAGGTTCTGCGCACTCCATCGTTCGCAGAGCATTTGGTTTCTTCTGGGTGTTCGTCTTCTTTTTTACGATTGTGCCCCCTTGGCAGTTTCCTTACATTGAGGCAGACCTTCGGCGCCGCTTTGTGCCTTTCAAGATGAATGTTCAGCTTCAAAGACCTCAAACACCATAGGGAGAAAAAAAAGGAATAAGCAGAACGATTAGATTTCCTGCCAATTGCGAAGAAATGATGAGTGCTTCTGTACCTTAGATGTATCCAAGCTCCTCCATAGCCTCTTCCTCCAGCCGATCATCATCCTCACGCGTGAATACCTTGTCAAAATTCTCCGGCCTCACAAAGCCATCCTGTCCATTCCGTCCCCTCACGAACATCTCTCTCTCGAGCCATTTCTCTTGCACTCTGTTACCCACATGAAACCCCTGAGCATTCTTTCTCGCTGCATCCGTAAGGACAATGGCTCTGATAAGCTTCTCCTGGCTGCTCTCATTTCCCGTAGGGTTCTCATGCACCCACAGGAACCGGTGGGTCATGTCCTTGTACAGCTCGTACCAGCTCGCGCACCGGTTCTGCAGCCCCAGGAGGGTGTCCTTGATGGCCGTCTCATAGGCGAAGGGGAAGAAACCCGCCGAGTCAAAGTTTGTTATCGCTACAAGCTCATAGCCTGGGCCAAAATCAACTTGCCGTGGTCGCATGAGGATGTTACGAGGTTCGAGGTCGTTGTGGCAAAATGCGCTGCAATATGTTAGGAGGGCGAGGTTGTCTGCCGTGAACTCGACTTGGTGGCGCATGGAGCTGTCCTTCTTAAAGTCGCCGTCAAGGAGAATCGAGCCGTCGTTGGAGGTTGCGAGCTCGTACCTAGCATTGCCTGGTGAAAGTCTCTTGGTTAGGAACGTGGCCATGTCACTGAACCAACCCACCTGCGAATTGCCTACCGCGGGTATATCTTCCATTTCTTGTGTCTGTAGGCCGTTCTCGGATAGTATGACCCAGTCCTCCATGTCTAAATCACCAAAGTTGATCTTCTGCAGCTCCGACATTATGTCAACGATGTCCTTCATGAAAGCTTTCTTCACGACCGGGTTGAATTCGTCCCAGAACCTTTCAGCAGGAACAACGTCATGGTAATGCTGGCTGAGGAGGTAGTGAAGCTGAAGACCATCTCGGGTACGTGTAGTCCCGGCACCCCAGACTTTGGGCACGAGTGAAGGCAACTTCCGATGGGCCAGCTTCTGGAACGCTGCCGAACACAAGAGCTGATTGTTCAGGCGAGGCTTCTCGATGCGCGCCATGAGGTGGGTGGGGAGTCCGTCCGGGGCCTCTTCGCGGTCAGTGAGGTCGATGACGAACTCGCAGGTGTCGATGGTGTTGAAGATGATGGCGTACTTCGGGCAATGCTGCCAGTCGCTGCCGAACATCCCCTGAAAAACGGCAAGATCGGGAACGATAACCTGCTCACCCATGTTATTGTCAACGTGAACATAAGGCCCAGTGGGCCCGTTGACTCTCGACTCTGTAATGTGCAGGTTGGAGAAAGGGTTCTCGATGTCCCAAACCATAGAGTCAGTGGTCCTGCCCCGGGCAGATCTGGCTACGTCCGTGAAGCCGTAGTCGGAGAATCGGCTGGCGTAGGAACCCTCGCTGTCGCTGTCACTTTCGAATCGGTAGGCCATGATGAGAATTGGCGTGTTGATATTTCCAATACACAATAATACAGATAGAGGGTTCTATAGTTGGGGATGGAGACTCACCGAGTCTAGGGATGTTGTTTTCGGGGTTTTTGTGGAGGTGAAGAAGGGCTCGATGTTGGAGGTGATTGAAGTAACGATTGAATGAAGACTAGAGGGCATGAGAGTTTCTATTGTATTTGTAGGCTCCTGCTCACGAGTGTTTCGGAGGCACCTAGAAGGCTCTTGTCAAAGCCCGGGATGTAACAATGCCAGATGTTCTTCACTTGAACAATGCAATAGTTTTTAGCATTGCGACTAAGGTGCTGAAGGTCTACGTGTACAATACTTTGTTTGTTATAGGTGTTTGTCATCTTCTGGAGATTATTCGAGTTGGTTCAACATAGCAACTCAGGCCTTCCAAAAGACAAAGAAGCGAGTCATCTGTTCTGCACTACTCCGTCAGATATGGCACTTATGCTAAGATTAAAGTATTATTGATTAGATTGGCCTGAGAAGAAGCCTGGATATTGCGTGGTGCCAATGCGTAGGGAATCGAACTCGTGTCGGCCACTTGCAATTGTCCCAAACTTGTGACATGAATAAGTTTATCATTAAGAATGATGTTTGCAACATTCGCGCATTGGCTTGGGATTTGACAACAAACGAGACACAAGACTAATTATATAAGATTGAAAAAGATTCTATCCATTTTTCTCTGCAAAAGCGGTGACCTTAGGAGTGAAGTTACCTACCTCCTTCATCATCACTGTCTTCCTCACCGAGGGGACCTCTCGGTCAGCCAGCTGGCCCGAGCTCCCTCACCGGGTCCCCCACCACTCTTGCCCCACCACACCTCGCGCATCTTCAGTGCTCCTTCCTCATCTCACCACCAAACTCATCCTCCAAGATCAACCACAACCGCCGCCATGGACACCTCACGAGACTCCTCCAACCTCCTCGACACACACAATCGTCTCATCGCAGACGTTCTGTCGCGCTTCCGCATGCTCACCATGCTCGCGACAATCCAGGCCGAAGGCGAGCGCAAAAACGCCGAGCCGCAGACCGTCGCGGTGACGGGCATGTCGATGCAGATGGAGTTCGAGGGCCTGGTACGTCATGTCCCTTTCTCTCACCCTCACGCATCTCAATCCTAGTTTTAGTTCCCTTACTTTCCCTCGTCGAGATACAAAGAAGAAGACAGGGAAAATATACACTGACACCAAACACCCATAGCACACCTCAGTCAAAGACCTGCTCGCCCTCTCCCGCCGCCTCAAGGAGCTCTGGCTCTTCGGCAAGCTCGGCGCCGGCGAGAGCGACGCGCGCATCCAGGCTGACAAGCTGCAGGCCGACGTCGTGCGCTGCGCGGAGCTCCTCAACGCTATCCAGGAGACGCGGTACAGCGGGCTCGCGACCGCGGCGGGGGGCAAGTGGGCGCCGATCGGGAGGCAGGATGCGGCTGCTGCCGCGCCTCCGCCTGCTGCAGCGCCGGAGGGAGGAGCTGCTGCGGCCACTGCGGCGGCGCAGCCTGGTAGTACTTCGTGAACGGGGCGGCAGAATGGAGGTTATAGGATTGATGCATTTCATTGGCGTTCGGGGGTTGAACGGGGGTTTTCACATTGCGATGGGACTAGCTGATACCCACGAGGACGGGGAAAACCACTATTTATGCTTTTTGAAATTGGTCTACGGTCTGTGTAGCCTCGTCATTGTGATGCAGCATCTACTGTGTACAACAACCCGCAACAAGAAAGAGGCTCGTTTAGCCCTCACCGTTCTCGGGGTCCTCATCCTCGTCACCCATCTGCGCCTCCAACGTCTTCTGCTTTTCCTCCCCCTTGGCGGTCATGATGGCACCGGCGTCAATGCCGGCGGCCGTGAGCCAGAGGAAGTAGTCGGACTTGAAGTTGTCCACCTGCTGGAAGAAAGTGTGAAAGCTGTTGACGCGCGATTAGTAACGTTCGTCGACAAAAGTGCCACGGCTCAGTGGGAAAACTTACACGTTCTCCTGCTCCTCCACCTCGAAGATGCGCTGGTAAATCTGCTTGTCCTTGAACGCCTGCAGCTTGTCGTCGTACTTTGTAAAGTCGATCGTCTCCTTGCCAAAGTTATCCTGCGCGCGGCGATTGTACGCGTCGAAGACGGGGCGCTCCAGCAGCAGGCCCAGGCCCGGCGCTTTGGGGATGGCGATGCGCGTCGGGCCGTAGCTCTGGCGGACGCGCTCGAGCGGCGTGCCGCAGCGCACGACGAGCGACGCCATGCCGACCATCTTGCGGATCTGGTGCATCATGAAGCTCTGGCCGTGCACCTTGAGCGACACCCACTCGGTGTCGCGGATCTGGATCGGGCTCATGTTGACCTTGAACGACTTGATGTGCCGCTTCGCCGAGGGGTCCTTGAAGGTCTTCTGCACCGTGTAGTTGTGGAAGTTGATGGTGCCGCAGTACTCGTTCAGCGCGGCCTGCAGCTGGTTCAGCCGCTCGGGGGTGACGCGGTAGCGGCGCTTGGCGTTGATGTAGGCGGCCTTGATGTCGCGGAGGGCGAAGTCGACGGGGGTCAGGTCGCGGTTTCTAGGCTTGAGGCTGCCCTCAGGGACTTCGGCGGGCGCCTTGGTTTCGGCGGACGCGGCGTCCGTGGTCTCTGCGGCCGGTTCGGCAGAGGCGGGTTCGGCAGCCTTCTCGGCGGGTTTAGCGTCGTCGCCCTCGGGCTTCTCGTCCGCGTGTATCCTCTCGAGCACCTTCGCCTTCGTCTCGGGATCGAGCTTTGCGAGGATCGGCTTGATGTCCTTCTCGTCAACCTCCTCCCAGTACTTGATGACATCCGCCAGCTTGGCCTGGAACTCGTCGTAGTGACCGTGCTCCTTGGCCTTCTCCACGAGCTGCTTCCACAGGAAGCTGTCGGGGTGGGGAGGGAGCAGGCAGTACGTCGGCATGAGGTACTCGTACCACCTCGAGTCGCAGGTCTGGTAGCAGCTGAAGGAATTGTTGGTGCGCTGGATGCCCCAGACGCGGATCTGCTCGGGCAGCGCGGCGTTGATCTTTTCCACGACGTCCTCGTCCTCGATGATGAGCTTCAAGCTGATGACGTTGCCGGCGGCGTGCACGCCCTTGTCGGTTCGCGCACAGCGCACGAGGCTCGACTTCTTGTGGTCGTCGGCGTTGGCCTTGGAGATGGCGCCGGCGGCGACGAAGGCCTTGAACAGGTCGCCCTCGATCGTCTTCTCCTCGTTGTTGATCTGCATGCCCTTGTAGCCCGTACCGGAGTACCCGACCATGACGGCGACCTTGCGCTTCGGGCGGCGGGCCTCGGCGGCGATCTCCTCGGCGGAGAAGGGGTTGGCGGTCTGCTCGGCCTCGCCGTCCTCGTTCACCTTGCGGCGCTTGAACTCTTGGTACTCGGTGTTGCGTCCGCGCTTGTCGGTGGCCTCGCGACTGCGCCGGCATACTCGTCAGCAAGACACGGCCAATAAGGCAAACAGGGACGCGAAAGCGACGGACAATTCGCGGTAGAAGATGTTCAACCTACCTCCAAGACGACCTTCCCTGCTCTTGCTTGCGCTTCGGGTGCCGCTTGTTCTGGTTGCGGCCTCCGCCGCGCTGACGACCGTGCTGGTTGCCATTGGCGGGTGCAGGGGCAGCTGGGGCACTGCCGCCGGAATTTGAGGGAGTGTCTGTCGCCATTGTCTGGTTGCCGTGACGGACGCTCTCATCGTCCGGACGGTGTAGGTGGAGTGGTTGTGCGCGCCGGCCTGCGACAGAAGGCTTCGTCCAGATTTTTTTTCTGGGCCAGCTGCAAGGCTGCACTGCGGAAGGTCCGTGTGGACCCTTGGAGGTGCGGGGCGCTTCCGGCTGAACACCGGTTGGCTGACCCCACATCGGCCCAAGAGGCCTTGCTTCTTTGGGCCTAAAGCAGGTCACGGGCCATCTTCCTTTTTGCAGGTATTTTCTTGGTGTTTTATGACCGAGTTTCCTACAACCAACACTATCGACAATGCATAAAAAGAATGACTGCTCGCTCCAGTCTTCCTGCAGCAGGCAGCGAGTGAGATACGTATGTTGGTTTCTTGGTCTTAAATGGTTATCGTTGTTGAAGTAAGGATACCCTGTCATCCCATCCAACTGATAATGGCCGCAAGCCACAGTGAAAGTGGTTACTTTCGGACAGAGATGGACGCTATTGGTTCGCATTCAAGTTCCGCGGACTCACGCCTTCAGAGTGCGGTTTCGGTCTCGGTCCCGAGTGCCAGTATGAGAGACTCTCTGATCTTTAAAAGCTCTCAAGCGCAACATTCTCCGAGTCCACGTATTCTGCAAAGACGTTTTCTCTTAGACCCGTTTGCTCCAGCTGTCGATCCCTCCCAGTCGACTCGCGCTCCGCGGCAACTTACACACTAAGAGCTACCCAACATGCGGAAGCACAAGAAATCCCGGCTTGGATGCAGAGAGTGTAAACAGAGAAAGGTCAAATGCGATGAGACCAGGCCGTCCTGTGTCAAGTGCAGGACGGCGGGGAAGACATGCTCATATGTTGGGATGCAGAGCAGCCTGCCGGTGCCCCCGACCTCATCACACCTCTCGACGACATCGTCTCCTGGTCCCCAGTCGACTCCAGACTCGGGTGCCTCCCCGTACGCCTTCTCCCCAGGAACGCCTCTATCTGACTCTATCGTCTTCACGCCATCTTCCGCCACCACTCCGTCCTCCATACCATCCCTTCCTCCACCGACATCCGTACCATGTGTCCCACCAGATACCCTCTTCGCCGAGACCTACAGCCTCTTTCACCTCGACCTCCTCCGCCACTTCCAGGGCCCACTCACGGAGGTCACCGTATCAAGCCAGTCAGAGATGGAACGTGTTCTGCGTGGGACCTACATGCAAGCCTTGAAAGCGCCCTACCTCATGGGCGAGCTTCTAGCCTTCGCCGCTGCTCACAAGAGCACCGTGTCCGACGACCCCGAGATGAAAGCTCTCTACCAGAATGAGTCGACTCGCCTCCAGAGCCGCGCCATCAGTCGACTCGGAATCACCAACGAAGATGTCACTGAAGACTACTTCCTCGCCCTGTTTTCCTTTTCCATCCTCCTCGGCCAACACGTGCTCTTTGACGCCTTCTCCAACGCCTCATCGTTGCCCGGCGTCCTGGACAAGCTAGTCCATTGCCTAGAACTACACTTCGGCATCAAGTTCATCCTTGCACAGTCCATGGTAAAGTTCAGCAACATGCTACGAGATCTGTTCCCTACAGACCCCATCCACTTCCAAGTCGACGTCACGTCTTCGTCCTACGGCACCGAGTGTGAGGACCTTCTCCGACGCCTCGAGCAAAGCGAGCTGAGCGAGTCCACCAAGAAGGTGTACCTCGAAACCACCAAGATCCTGCAGTATCTCTTCGACACGGTGCATACATCAGACACCCGTCGTTATGTCGCCGTTCAGGAGTGGCCGGTCCGTATATCGCGGGACTATATATCCCTGTTGCAGCAACGACGCCCCGAGGCGCTCGTCACCATGGGCTACTACGCGGTCTTGTTGCATAGAGCAAGGGACTACTGGGCCGTCGGAGATTCAGGGAGGTTCCTCGTCAAGACCATCTCAAATCACCTCGGGAGTTACTGGTCTGACTGGCTGGAATGGCCGAACCAAGAACTTGGCTTTGACTACTTATCGTGCCGCCTATCTTGAAAACATTATCCAACCTCAAAGCAAACCTGCAAATGCCCGCGTCTCTAGCGCAGCTCGAGGTGTCTAGGCTCACTATGCTTAGACGCAGCAACATCCTCCGACCTAGAGCAGGACCAGCACTTCTCCATCGCCGCGGCGCCACAAGAAGCAACGTATTCAGCCTTTTGCGGGTAAGGACACAAGATTCGGTTCTGAGTCTCATCTGGGCCGACGTTGAACTTGACGGGTGTCTTCTCAGGCGCAGTGCCCTCCTCGACCCAGTCGCGCAGCTGCTGGAAGAGGTTATTCGGCTGGCCACTCTTGCCGCCAAAGCAGTGAGCCATCCCGGGGGCCTCAAAGTAGCGGAAGAAGTCCTGGATGTCTGGGGTCACTCCTGCCACGGCGTTGTAGTACTCCTCCGTGGATCCGGGCGGGATCACAGTGTCGGCCTGCGAGGAAGCTGTTAGTACAGATATGATCACAAGACCTTGAAAGGTACATACCAATCCATGGAAAGAAACAATCTTGCCTCCAAGATCACGGAACCTCCTCAAATCTGGATCCGAAGACTCCACCAGCGAAGCATATTGCTGGCGCCCAGAGCTGACGAGCGCGTCAAACTCCTCGCGGCTCAGATGCCCGATACCAAACGCAGGGTCCTTGGCCACAAACAACTGAAGCCAGAGCCCTCCCAGCATACTCGGCACGCCCACACATCCCGTGGCATTGCAGCTTGTCTGCACGATGCTCAACGCCCCCGTCAAATCGGTCCCCGGCACCAATCCTCCGTAGTACTTCTTCGCAGTGTACCCATGCCACGTCCCGTTCGCCACGACCGCCGCGGCCCTAGTCACAGCCTTCTTTGTCCCGTTCATCTGCGCGCACTCCACCTGCCGCGCGACAACGGAAGAGGCGTCGAACGCGGCCAGGCACGCGTGCTGGTCGGCGACAGCCCCGTCGACGACGCCGTCCAGGCCGTCGCAGGCAGCGAGCGCGGCAGCGGAGAGGGCGTCGAGCTCGCAGGGGTAGGGATACTCGCCGAGCTCGTTCATGAGCTGCTGCGGCCACTGGGAGAAGGGCATGAGCTCGTTCCAGTGGATGGCGGGCGCGCCGGCGGCGATGCCGTCGTAGAGGTCCGGGTAGCGCTGCGCGATCATGAGGCCCTGGCGCCCGCCGTTGGAGCAGCCGTTCCAGTAGGAATACTTTGGGTCGCGGCCGTAGAGGCTCTTGATCAGGGACTTGCCGATGATGGCCTAGTGGGTTTTGTCAGTTTTGATCAATAATAATAGCTTCTCGTAATGAAAGAGTCGTCAAGATCACCTCATCGTTCAACGAGACAGAAGCCGTGTTCTGCAAGTTGTACAGGTTAACGTTCCCGGGGCTGTTGAGCGCCCACGGCCTCGGCTCATCCGCGGCCCCGAGACCGGCGTCGGTGGTGATGGTCGCGTACCCGTCCGCGATGGCGCCCTGCATGCCCCCGTACGTGAGGAAGAAGCGGCCGGCGACCCAGCCGCCGCCGCCGATGGCCTGGAAGCGCTCGTTCCAGTCCAGCGGCAGCCACGCCTCAGTGACGATGTGGTCGTCCTGGCCGGGGTGCGTGTAGGCGATGGTGACGTTGCAGAAGGAGACGTTGTCGAGCGTAACCGCGGGCGCGACGTAGCGGAACGCCTCGGCGACGGAGGCGCTGTAGTTGGTGACGAGGTTTGCCTCGAGGGAGAGCACCTGGGCGCCGAAGAGGGAGGGGCTGAAGGTGCTGGGGACGCACGACTGTGCTAGTGAGAGGTCCATTGCTGGGTATTGATCCTGTGGTTTAGCTTATGGATCGAGTAGTCGAGGTTGGTGTTGCTGTTCATTATGAAGGAAGTCTTGGGCTTCTGGCTTTATATCCATCGTTGCGATGGCACGGCTTTATGCGAACTGCACAGCATCGGCCGCTCAGGGTGTAGAACACAGAGTTACGGGACAACATGTTCCACAAGAAGAATCCGGTTGATTAGGTGCGTGTAAGCTTGTTGTTCCCTTGCATTCATTCGGTGGGTGAGTCACCCGGTCACATCAGAGCTTTCAGGGGCAGCTGTTGGGCGAAATTTCCGATGTTGGTTCCCGCGTATGCAGCTGCTGCCGATCCACTGCGGGCCTGTCGCAGTCGCAGTCGCTGTAATGCGATTCGCTCGCTCAGTTGAGAACCCGATGCGACGCTTCTGCTCGCCGTGCTGCGTTTGGAAAATAGTGGCTGTGGGGGAATAAGACGGGCTATTCGTGTAAGCTTACTTACTTACATGCTTGGCCTGCGGGCTGTTCGTCGGCGTACTGGACCTGGAATTGAGATGCCAAGAAGCATGCATCATTCAATCAACCGACTTGATTCTGAATGTGGGCTCACGGATTCTTGATTCAATGACAGACACTTTCGGCGGTTCTTGAGACTTTCTTAACTGAGTTTCTTTGAAATTCAAGTACCCAAAGTGATATTCAATTATCTCAAATGGGTTCTCTATAACATCCATCTACGACTTCAAGCCTTCCTCCAAAACACTATGTGATCACCCAAGACTCGTCCCTAAGCCTTCGCGCTGTTTCTCAACTCCACACTCTCCATACCAGACACGAAATCGCTCGCCGACGAAGTCGGCACCCAGTCACCCTTCCTCCCCACAGAAGACGGGAACCAGTACCAAAACGTCCCCATCACCGCAAACATCGGGATCGAGTCAAAAATATACAGCGGCCACTCAGTGCTCAGCAGATACCCGTCATTACCCATCACAAACTCAATAATCCGAAAGACCGACCGCGCCATGATCAGCCCGCTCGCCCCGTACAGCATGCGCAGCGCCTGCTCCCACTTGACGTCGGGCCCGATCTCGTGGTAGCTCGGGTCCTTCTTCATGCGCGAGTGGAATGTCCAGGCCGTCGTCCAGAACACGCCGAACACGCAGATGTGGAAGACGAGTCCCGCGACGACGATGCCCTGCGCGATCTTGGCGTACTCGCTGACGACCATCAGGCCGGCGGCGGAGCCCTGGATCGCGAGTGCCATGACGTCGCCCGCGACGAAGACCTTGGTCAGCCGCGAGGGCCGGATGATGGAGTGCCGCTCGCCGTTGACGATGCGGATCACGCGGCCGAGCGTCATGTAGATGGACGCGGCGAAGAGGACGGGCCCGAGGAGGATGTTGTTCTGCGAGGCGACGAAGGGCATGAGTTTGCCGGTTTTGTTGTGGGCCACGGCGCGGAAGACGTAGCCGAGGAATTCCACTGTCATGAAGGATGATGGATTAGCACAAGACGCTTCCTGCTTTGCAAGCCATCGCAGCTTTGGGGGGGTTCTTCAGCTTACTGTAGCCGCCGATGGCCATCGGGATGCAGAACCAGGCGCGTGTTTTCCGTATTTTCCAAACGTATGCAAATGTGGTTGTGAGGAAGATTATGCAGAAGATAACAGCTGCTGGGACGGATGGAAGGTATTTCCATAGATAATAGTTGCCTCTGAAGGGTCCAGGAACAGCCATGGTGCCGGTACTGAGGAATCAGGGTAATTCTCGAGACAACTATGGAACGAATTGCGTAATGATAACGAAACCGAAATGGATGAATACAGGGTTCAAGTCTTGAAAAAGAAAAGGTTCAACGATTGGAATGGTGATATGAGCTTGAGGGGAAGAGAGTTTGAGCTTCAGAGGCAGGCCTCTTTACGAGGATATATGGATTTTCGTACACAGGAAGGCATGTAGTTAACATCCTCCGACACCGTAACATATCCCATCAACAATTATGACATCCTTCTGAGATAGGGAAGTCGGTTTGATCTCTTGCGCGTATCCAGCGGATCTGTATGGTTGAGATCGAATCCAGACCAATCGCATTCGTCTGTGTGCGAGATGGCCCGCTTCAACTGTGGCTTGGCTCCTGGTAGATCCGGGCCTCATGCACCACAGGACGCGCAATGGTACAATTCCGTGAGCTCGTGCGATTGACTAGGACCAAACCTCATTGCTGATTCAGTCTGATAGTTAGGGAATAACAGCTTACCTCGGTTTTGAAAATTGTTGATCTCCGCACTGCGCCACTCTCCCTATTGTCGGGACCAGCTTGAACCAATCAATGTTGGACCAGTCCGAGAGCGCGGAACCGCAGCATTCAACTGCCGGTCTGTTGACAATACTGAAATCAAAAGCTGTCGGTCCAATTTCGGATTGAAGCGTATCACTAGAATTAGATTCTTGGCTTTCAGGAGATACCATGGTCTACCTAGTGATGTGGATATCATTAGGAAAATGTCTTTGATCCGATCTACGCAAGGACTACTCTCAGCTACCGCGATGTTTATAAAGCCTATCGATCGCAAGAGGATTCGGGATTTGAACTCGTAATTCTTCATGAGTCTACTCTCTCATACCTCATACGTTCACTAATATCACCACGTTCATTATGATCCCTTCTCTCTTTAACGGCACCGTGCCACCCAGCGCCTGCTCTGCCGCCCTCATACCCTACCCCGATCTATTTGGTGCCGAGTTTCTGTCTCTTCAAACCAACTTTGTCGCCAATCACTCTCAGAATGTTCCCCCTGGATACTACTCCAACCATGGCTCCGTCAACGTCCAGAACGCCAACTTTTGCAACGTCACCGTCACGTATACGCACCCAGGCCAGAGTGACACAATCAACGTCCAGATCTGGTTGCCCTCAGACACCTGGAACGGCCGCCTCCAGCACATCGGAGGCTCCGGCTGGCAGGCGGGTTTGCACCAGGCCGGGCTGATGGCCATGATGGCGTCAGTCGGCGAGGCCTACGCCACCGTTGGAACCGATGGCGGCTTGGGCTCTGATGTTACCCCCGTCAACTGGGGCTTGCTCAGTGAGGGGAACGTCAACCTATACCTGCTCCAAGACCTGACGTCTACCACGCTCAACGACGCGGCCGTCATCGCCAAGAGCGCCATCGACAGTTTCTACAAGACGCCGCCCAAATACTCCTACTACACGGGTTGTTCCCAAGGAGGCCGCCAGGGCTTCCAGCTTGCGCAGCGCTATCCTGATGCATACGATGGTATTGCTGCCAGCGCTCCGGCGATCAACTGGAACCAATTCGTCATGCAGGGGATGTGGGGTATGTTTGTCATGGATCAGCTTGGCGAGTACCCTCCCGCGTGTGAGATCAATGCCATAACGAGCGCGGCGTTGAAAGCGTGCGATGGAGCCGACGGTATTGAGGATGGTATGGTATCCGACACTGATAGCTGTGGCTTTGATCCTGCGACTGTGGTTGGGAGCACGGTCAACTGTACTGAGCTTAGTTCGGAACGCAAGGTCTCAGCCGCCGCAGCTGAGATAGTTCGCAGAGTTGTAAGTGACCCTTGCTGACGCTGATAGAAGAAACTATCATGATTGACTTGCATCACAAAGTGGGATGGCGCGAGACGAGCCGATAACACGACCATTTGGTTCGGCCCCTCCAAGGAGGCAGTCCTGACCGGCTCTATCACGGATGTCGCCATCGTCCCGACCACCTGCGCGGCCAACGGTACCTGCACTCGTGGTTCATTCGAAATCGCAGACGACTGGCTCAAGCTCTTCCTCCTCAAGAACTCGAGTGCCAGCACAGAGAACATGACCCAGGCCGAATTCGATGACCTCGTCCACCTCTCAGTCCAGGTCTACGAGTCCATGATGGGCACAAACGACCCAGATCTCTCGAGGTTCCGCGCCCGAGGTGGGAAGCTTGTTGGGTACCACGGAACGGTCAGTTCTTCTATCCCAGATATCTGATTCCATCTACTGACTGTGCGTAGACCGACACTTTGATCCCCGTTCATGGAAGCACGCACTACTACGACTCAGTCCTGGCGCAAGATGCGCGTGCGGATGACTTCTTTCGTCTCTTCCTAGCTCCTGGGGTCAACCACTGCTTCGGCGGCAACGGAGCGTATCCCGCTGGCACATTCGATGCCATGCGCGAGTGGGTCGAGAACGGCGTGGCTCCTGACACGCTGATGGCTTCGACTGTGGGTGTTACCCCGGCTTTCAAGAGGCCTCTGTGCCCGTTCCCGAAGAAGCAGGTCTATGATGGCGTTGGTAACAGTACTGTGGGTGAAGGCTTCTCCTGCGTCTAAGCTGGGCATGACCCCCTACATCGTCGAGGATTCTCCAGTGCTTGTAATCAAGAGCTGGAGCTACGGAAAACTGCCATACAATTCATTTCTTTTGTACAATGAGAGAGGTTATCAGATTGATAACATTGAATATTCGGGCGCCCACAAAGTAAGAGTTTCTCCCGTCAAATAAGGTTCAAAAAATAAACTCGGCCAACTCGATTACATCTGTGAGAAACAATATCGATGCCTTCGATGTGGAGGTAAAAAGAACATTGAAGCAGAACTGAGACTTGCTTCCCAAATGATCCCTATCCCTATTGCCTGTTTCCGACGTGAACGATAATCTTCCCACGGGCTCTCCCTTCTCGAAGCTTCTTGTAAGCCCTAGGCACATCCTTGAACGAAAATGTCGAGTCAATAACAGCTCTCGCCTTGCCCTCCGCCATCCATCCACCAATCCGACTGAAGAACTCACTGTCATTCTTCTGTTGAACAAAGTAAAACCCTCTGCACCCCAGAATTGCCGGTCGCAATTGCCTGCTAAGATTCGAAAAGATGCCAGAGATCGATAGGTCTGCGCCAACGCCAACCAAGACAAATGTTCCCCCAGCCTTTAGGTAGTGGTTGCTTTGGTTGTAAAGCTCCGTGGTGCTGCCCACATTGTCGATAACAAGATCAAAGACAGGACCTCGCGCCTTCATACTAGCCACGACATCTTCCGTTTTGTAATCAATGACTTCGTCCGCGCCGAGCTGTTTGCAAAGCTCAACGTTTGCAGTGGAGCAAGTCGTGACGACCTCCGCGCCCAACGCTTTGGCAATCTGGATGCCTAAGGTCCCCGTTCCACCACTTCCACCGTTGATGAAGACCTTCGCGCCGGGCTGAAGCGTGTCGGGCATGAGTGACTGGTATGCGGTCGTGGCGGCCGTCCCAACTGCCGCCGCGTGGTCCGGGTCGACCCCCTCCGGCAGACGCGCGACATTGGCCATGGGGATAACGGTGTACTGGCTGAGAGCGCCCCTCTGGTTGATCATTGCATAGCCGCCGAAAACAAGCTTTCCCTTGTTGAAAGTGGTATTCAACGGGGGTGTGCCGACGACGCGGCCGCAAAAGTCCATCCCTGGGGTCGCAGGGCGGGATATCAGCAGGCGGCCGATGAGAGGTGTTGCGGGGACCTTGTAATCGGCGGGGTTGAGCGATGCGCTGATAACTTCGATAAGCAGCTCGTCCTGGCGAAGGGAAGAGATGTTCGGTACAGGCGCGTTCTTGTTGAGGGCGAGGCAGTCCTCGAGGTTGCCGTTGACGGCAGAGTACGGCCAGGTCTTCATTGTTTCCGGCATTATCGCGGTAATGTTGTTTGAAGTCTTGAATTTGGGAAGTATGAGTTCGCAGAGATACACGTGGGAATCGTTACAGTTTATCTACTCCCGCACGCAAGACGAATTTCATTACCGTGGCAGTTCAAAGAGGAAACAAGTTCCGGGTGTTGACATTTCCGCAGGTGCGGGGCTCCTGTGCGGAGCGGAGTTTTGGTGTTCGGACGGCGACCCACAAAAGTTTCCGGCGTTGCACCGGCTCCGAACAACTAGTCAGCCCCTTTTCGGCCAAGGATCTAGTCGCACCGCGGAGCGAAACCGAGCGGAGATTGACGGACCAGAAAAGAAATGCGGCTAGTTGAGATCTGGAGCCCAGAAAGATTCAAATGGCAAATATTGAAGAACGTCACTAGATCAAGCTGGAATGTTATTTCCGATGATACCGATGAGACGCGTCTCTTTCGGGCCGGGACTTGTCTTACTTCCAACAATATTTGAGACTACACACTGAAATGTTGGAATGTGCAAGTGGACCATTTTCGTTGGCCCTTGGAAACCAAATTGGCCCTTCTGTGACGACCAGACACGTAAGTAAGCAACCAGTGGCCTACTTCAGGTGCGTGGTGACGGCTCTCATCCCCTTTTCAAAACGTCTGCTATCTCTTTGCACTACCAATCTCTTCATCATATCGCATGAGACGGTTCTGGTTAATTCTTGCGTCGCCATTACCAGACAAGATACCGACATCTAGTGATCATGCGATCATCTCTTCCGCTTAGTTTCGCCTTCCAGTTTGGCCTTATCTCACTTGCCATCGCTCAAACTCTCACCCCAGCTCCAGTCAGCCCGTACCAGTACCTCGGCTGCTTTTCAGGAAACTCAGTCTTCAATCTCGTCTATCAACCTATCGGTGGTGGCAATCCGGGAACGTGTCAGTCTAGATGTCAGGCTCAGAACAGGAATTTCGCTGCCCTCATCGGCAACGTCTGCTACTGTGCCTCGATTGGAGCTCAAGCACCGTGCAGTAGCGCCGCGGCGGCTGATAGTAGTTGTCCCGTCCCTTGCTCGGCGAGTCCAGGCTCGCCGTGCGGCAATACCAACCCCGCATACTACACGGTATATGGATTCCCGCCACCCGCTGCATCGTGCCCGTCATCCACCAGTACCACCTCATCCCTTCTCACCTCATCGTCATCTTCTTCTTCGCTATCTTCATCATCGTCATCTTCATCGGCTTCGTCGCTGTCTTCGTCGACGTCGTCCTCGGCATTTTCGTCAACAGGTTCATCCTTATCTTCATCCTCCGCTTCATCACCGTCTTCATCGATATCTCTGTCCTCGTCGTTCTCTCCGTCAGCCCCTTCGTCTTCGCCATCATCTCTTACCAGCTCTACTGGGTCACCCACAACGTCTGGGAGCTCTTCCATAGTATCATCTTCGGCATTATTCTCCAGCAGTTCCACTAGCTCGGCGGGGATCTCTTCAGCAGGAAGTAGCACTTCGAGGGCATCTGGAACGTCCACTTTAGCTTCTGGCACAAGCAGCACCTCCAGCATCCCTGTGTCTATCACAACAGGGGGCAGTGCGGGATCTGCATCACAGTCCGCTTCTTCAGGGTCGACGATCCGACAGACTGGCACCACATCGGCAACCGCAACTTCGGTATCTGCAGGTTCTAGCAGCAGACCCAGTTCTACCAACACCTTGAGCCCCTTCAGTACCTCAACCAACAGCTCGGGACTTGCTCCGCAGTCAACGTCATCCAATACCCTGCCCCCAGTTACCTCTCAGACGTCGACGGCTAGTTCCGCAAGCGAAACCGAGAACAGTACACAAACAACCAGCACCTTGACATCTCCAGGATCATCAAGCTCCGACCTGGGCTCGTCCGCAAGCTCTACCAATTCGCTCGCGTCCACCTCAACCGGCGAAGTTCTCATCGAAACTCCGCTGGTATTCACAATCATCCCGCTAGCAACAACTCCTACGCCAAGTGCCAGTTGAAGAGGGTCTGGTACTTGCTTTTTACCCTTGTTAGGTCTAGAGAATCAGAGCAGTGCTATTTGAGGGGGATATTCATGGTAAAGTCTTGGATGATATAGAATGTAGTCATGGTAATGGATACATCAAGCCGTTGAGTCATGTAAACTAGGTAGTTTTGTAGTGTTCACCATTCCTGGCTGCATGTTGGATCCATCGGTTGGAAGTGAGTGACGTTCACAGCAGGGAGCTGGAAAGAAGCGATATGAGACCTACCAGACAAACACGTGGGTTGATGTATGCATCTCCAATTTTTAGGCGAGTTTAGCTTCACAAGTCTTCGAACGATAAATATGATTGTTGATTGCCTGAAGGGACATCTCCGCATTCTGCTAAATGATTCAATTGCCCTCACTGTACATCATGCAAATAAACCAACCCCGGCTGTTGATCAGGAGCGCATGGCTCCCTAGCATTTTCAAGCTCACATCTCACAAGTCATCAACTGTAGCCCCTCGTGGCTTTCTCCAACCTGGAATGCTTGGTAAGGTAATATACAATTCCTTGCAGTCATCCACAACGATGAGATCTCCGCTGTAACTTCATGGTAAGGCCGTTACTGCGAGGCTAAACCTACGACAGCAACTTAAGTTTGACTACAACACTGCAGCTCATGCATTCTTTGGCTCGGGCTGGACGCGTGCGGCTTCTTCGGGATGCAACCTCGATGAACCTTCAAAACATTTGTCGATGTCACAATGCTGTTGTTATTAACGATGTAGCAATCGAATGAATATTCATAGCACAGCCAGCCTGTTGCGATACCCTCAATCTGAGCCGCAGCCTCACCGCCTATTACATAACGTGTAGTATTATATAAGCTACGTATATAGATATTAACCTATAATATAGACTACCTTTCTAAGTAGTTTCTTCTATAATACACCTTTTATTCCCTATAACCTATATATATATAACTTATAAGAGTTATAAGCTTAGCTCTATTAATAGCTTATTTCACCCCTCTACTATAAGTTATATATAAAAAACCTATTTTAATCCTTTTTATTAATTCTTCTACTATTATTCTTAATTATATTTTCTACTAATAATAAAATTCCTCTTATAAGAGATATTTTTATATTTAGAAGTAACTAGCTAATATAGTATACCTATTTTAAGTTTTATATATATTTATAAAGTTTTTAGAATTATATTAACTTAGATATAAATAATTATACTAACCTTTTTTAAGTATTTAAAGCTCTAAAAGTTACTAAGTTTATTACTAAATATTAAGCTTTTCTAAATATAAAATATTAAAAAGAACTTAATAAGTAAGTAAAAATATACTTAGAAGAGGCTAAAAGTCTAATAGAAGCTACTAAAAGTATACTAGAGAACATTCTTCTAATTATAGAGACTTAAGAAAATAAAGAGGAAGTAAGCGTTATTTCTAATAAGGTAATAAAATTATCCTCTTTTTTAAAGTTTCTATAGATACTCTAAACTACTATTTATAAGAATATTAAAATAGATTATAATATAGTAGTTAAAAATTATATAATAACTTCTTTAGATTAATAAACTCTCTTAATATATTATTTTAACTTTTAAATATAAATTAATAAAATAGTTTTAAACCTTATTCTAACTAATACTAAATTAGCTATTCTAAATAATAAAATATAATTAGAAGTAATATTATAAGCTTTTATATATAAAATTAAAAAATAGCTTATACTTACTATATTTATAGTTACTAATATAGTTTATAAAAACTACTTATATTTACTTAAGAAAGCTAATTCTAATATTAACCTTTCTATTTAGTATATAGAGTAATATTACTACTATATAGAAATAAAAAGACTTAATATTCTAGAAGTTTAAAGAGAACTTATTTTATAAAACTTCTTTAAAGTAGTTAAGTATTAATTTACTTTAAATTAAGTTTATATTAAGCTAACTTAGTTTATAATAAATATTAGTTTAAGGTTTTTTATATATATTTTAGAATAATATAAGATTATCTTTTTAGTTTTTATTTAAGAGAACTTACTTACTAAAGGCTTTTAGAAATTAAATATACTTTTTACTATTTTAAGAAGAAGATTTAATAGCTCCTTAAATATATATTTTAATAGCTACTTATATAGAGAAGAACACTTTTAAACTTTTAAAGTATATAGATATTTAAAGTATATTTATAAAAAGTCTTATAAGTTTTAATAAATCTCTATAGATAATAATAAAGCTTAGGAAATCCTTTTTAAGCTTAATTAAAGTAAGTAAATAAATACTAAAACTACTATTATATATAAAGAATAGATCTTAAATTAGATAAATAATTCTAATTATAAAAGAAGTAGCTTATATAGTAGAAGAGGCTAATAGTATAAAAATTATAATAAAAAAAGTAGTTAAAATAGTAGATCTAGTTATAGATTAAATATTAGAGTTCTATCTAATATTATAGCTATATTAATTAATCTATAAAGCTTTCTTAAAGTAACTATACTAGAAATATATTTACTTAACGCTTCTACTTTACTATATATCTTCTTATATAGTATAATTTATAATAACTATAGTGCTATATATTTAGTTAATAATAAATTACTATTACTAAATAACTTTTATATAAAGTTTAGCTTAAAAGATATTATAAAAGTAAGTATAACTTAGATTTTAGTTTTAAGCTAAGAAACCTATATCTTTAAAAGGATCTTTAAAAGTTAAAATAGATAGATATTAAATAACTTCACACTTAAGAATATTATTTATATTAAAAGATTTTATATTAATATTATATCTAAAAGTTACTTTAATATATAGAAAATCTAGTTTTATAGACTTAACTATACTTTATATATAGGAAACTTTATCTAAAGTATAGTTATTATAACTTTAATTTAAAAATATAATTTAATTTTCTTTAAATATAACTCTCTTTTTTTATACTTTTTTAAAAGTATACTAATAAGCTTTATATACGTTATTACTATAACTTAGCTAGTAAAAGCTCTTTATAGATAAAATATATATAACTATTATAGAAATTAGTTAGATAATATATATCTTTAGTATCTTTATTCTAGTTACTTAAGTTTTAATACTTTTAAACGTATAGTTAAAAACATTTAGAAAGTAAAGATATAAGGCTTAATATAGATATAATATAAAATATATACTAAAACTTATATAAAAAAGGTTATTTTATATTTAAAGTTAGAAAATAAAGCGATTTAACTATACTATTATATCTTCTAAGATATTTTTTATTACTTTTTTAAAGCAATCTTAGAAGCTTTCTATATCCTAATTATTAAGGATAAATACTTAGGTAAATTATAAAATTTCTTTCTAATATAATATATACTTAAGGAAATCTTTATAATATTTTTCTATTTTAAATAATAGGTTAGAAAGTAATATAGATTAGCAATTTATATTATTTACTAAAATAATAAGATAGCTATAATTATTATTAATAGTAGTATATAATATTAACACTAAGTAAAGAATAATAGAATTATAATTAAAACGCCTTTAATAGATATAAAGAAACTTATAAGTAGTTTAAAGTATACTAGCTAAAAAGTAATCTTAAGAAATATTAAAATACAAAAAAGTATTAATCTTCTTCTAGAAATATAGCTAGAATTAATTTTTATAGGAATTTATCTTTTTAACTAATCTCTATAGTAAAAGACTAATTAGAAGTTACTAAATTAAGTTAAAAAAGAATAGTATACTTAATACTTCTATTAGTAAGCTTCTTCTTATATATCTATAATTAAAAAAAACTTTTAGCTATATTAAGGATAGATATATATATATAGTTATTAAGTATATTTACTTAAAAAAGAGTATAAAAAAGAATAAAAAAGAATATACTATAAAGTATTTCTATAAAGATATATTAAATATCTAGTTAGATATATTAATAATATATATAACTTATATAGAATCTAGATATTTATACTTAAGAGAGTAGTTATTATATATAATATATAATTTAATAAATTAAAGTTCTACTTAAAAGAGGATAAATATATAGTAATACTAATAGAGATTATATAATATATTATTAAAAAAGAACTAAAGTTTAAGTTATTTTTAAATTTAGTATTTAAGCTTTTAAATATATAAGAATAAGCTAGTAATATAGTAGAAAATACTCTTAAAAAGTAAGAAACCTTAATTATATAGTTATAAGATATTATAATATATAAAGAGACTTAAAAAGAACCTCTAAGAGGTCTTTTTACTTCTAAAAGAACTTTAGAACTTTAAGTTATAATTAGAGGCTAGAGAAAGAAAGCTAATATACTAAATATATCTAATAATAGATCTTATAAATAAACTAAAGAAGTTATAGATATTTTAAAAAGAGGTAATAGTATTTATACTATTTTTAATAAAAATTAGAGTAAAGATAGTAAACCTTAACTTTAATTTAAAATACTAATACTAAATATAAATAAAGAAAAAGAAGTATTAATACTTCTTAAGAATTTTTCTAAGTTAAAAGATAGAATATATAAAGTTATAAACTAAGTATATAAAGTAAAAAACTTAGAAAAAGCTCTAAAAAGAGCTTATAATTAGAAAGATTATAGAAAAGTAAGCTATTTAAACTAATATAATTAATAACTTCTAGAGTAATTTAGAGATTTTATTTTATTTATTAATAATATTTTAAGGATCTATTTTAATATAACTAATAAGAAAAATAAGTTAGAATAGCTGTTCTCTAAGATTAAATACTAAGAAAAGGTTATCTCTATTAAAGACTAATATACTTAAAAGGTTTTTTTTATAACGTTTATATTAAAAGTAAAAAAGTAGTAAAAAAAGGTTCTTCTAAATATATAACGCTTTACTTATATATATAGAGTTATATTAGAAGTTAGAAATAAAAGTATAATAATAAGAATTTAGAATAAGATATATATATATTTAAGTTTTAATTACTTCTCTAAAGCTAAAAAGAACTTTTAATACTTCTAAAATATCTATATAAGCACTTTATAGAGGTAGTAAAGCTTAAAATTAAAAAATTGTAAAAAAAAGGAATATAATAAGAAATTAACTAATAATCTATATAATTAAAACCTTTATTTCTAAAATAGGTTTTTATATATAAAGTTAATATAAATAGTAATTTAGAGCGTTTTAAGACTAGAAGTTATATATAAAGAGACTTCTAAAAGAAGAGTATTTTAAAAAATATATATATAGTAACTTTTACTATAAAAACATTTTATATTATAATAGCTCTAGTTATTTAGTTTAATCTTAAAGTATAATAATTTAATATAGATAATACTTTTTTAAATATAGAAAAAGATCTAAATAAACCTCTAATTTATTATTAACTCCTAGAAGGTTTTAAATATAAAAAAAAGTATATTATAATAAGGTAAGAGAGAAAACTCATCAATCATACTAGGCACTCCACTCTAGGTAAAAAACCTCTAAAAATGCTTTAAACACTTATATATCAATTTTCTAAATAACTATAAGAGATATAAAAGTGAATATATAAATATAAGCTTAACTAACTTATACTTTATCTATATTTTCTACTCTTTTTATATCTTAAGTTATATAATCTCTTAAGAGAAAATAGACTACTAAAAAGAAGTTTAGTAATATTATCCTTATAGTATTCTACTCTATTATTACTTTAAATAATTAAAGAGGTATAGTAGAGATTAAAAGAGGAGATAAAAGTAAAGCTAGCTAAAGCTAGAGAAGCTTAAAAATATCTATTTTTATTTAATTTTTAAAGAGTAAGAATTAATAGGTTTTTTCTATAAACTAGGCTAAAGAACCCTAAAAGCTCTTTTAAGAAAATAGTTATTAAAGTTATTAAGAGAAAATAGGAAATTATATAAAAATAAATATATTTTTTATTTATTTACTTAGTTTTTTTTATTATAAGCTAACTAAGCTTCTATTTACTTATATAAGCTTTTTCCTCTTATAATAACACCTAACGCCTATAAAAATATCTATTTAACCTCTTATTTTTAAATTAGAATTACTAAAAATTCTAAAAACTCTACTCCTTTCTATATATCTCCTAAGTTTTTTATATACTAAAAAGAGAAAAATTTAAATACTTTTACTTTATATATTTAATATTCTATCTAGCTTTTAACTTATATCTTCTACTATTCTAGCTAGTAGCTAATCTCTTTACTAATTCTTTCTTAATATAAACTTAATTATAGTTTTCTTTCTAGATCTCTTTAGCTTATTATATACTAAGTACTATCTATCCCTTTAGTATAGTTAGAACTAAAAAGGTATCTTAAAGTTATATAGCTTAAGCTATATCTTTAATTAAGTTATCTTAAGTAATAAGAAATTACTTTAAAGTTAAGTTACTAAGTCTATTTACTATAAGTAGCTTAAGCTTTCTAACTTTTCTCTTAATCTTTATATAGTAGAGCTCTTTTTACTTATTCTCTATTTAAACTTATATATTCTTAACCTTATTTAATACTTCTTTAAAGTAGTTTTTTCTTTTTATATTAATAATAAAAGTTATAGGATTAAAGTTATTATTATAGACTATATCTTCTATCTTATTAATCTCTCTTAGAGAGATTAAGTCTTTAGCTTTAACTCTAATTAACTCTTAAGTAACTAATATCTAATTAGGTATAGCTTTTCTAGAGCCTATATTTACTTTATTTTCTTATTATTCTTCTTATTTTTTTCTCTTTAAAGCCTTTAATTAGTTTTTAAACCTAGTTTTAGGTTTTAGTTTTAAGCTTTTAAGTAAAGTATAGAGGCTAAACTCCTTAGTAATAAGCTTAACCTAGTAGTTAAAAAGGTTTTTATAAAGATTTAGGTTAGCTTTTTAAGCTTTAGTAGTAATTTCTAAATATAAAGTTTTAATACTAAAGATATTTTATTAAATAATATATCTAATAAAGTTTATAGTATAAAGGCTATATTTCTATAGGTCTTCTTTTAATTTAATTTAAAGTTATAAGATAATAAAAAAAGTATAATTAATAAGTTTCTAAGTCTCTACTAGTGCTTTATAGATTTTATATTAATTATAAACTAACTTAACTATAGTTTTAAAAGAGGTCTCTAACTTACCTAAGTAGCTGCTATTACTAATATCTTATATACTGTCTAAGTAGAAGTATAAGCTGTTTCTTTAATTAATAATTAAACTTATATACTTTTCTCTACTATTATATTGCAAAAAAACAATAAAGTTATATAAAGTAAGCTTATTAGTTAGAACTCTATAATACTTTATTATGAGGTTATTATAAAAGGAGACCTAAATAATAAGAACTTTTATATATTGTTTTTTAATAATATCTCTAATAGTTAGGTTATAGGCTACCTCAATATAGCTTTCTAGAAAGAGATCACCTTAATATAAGAACCTTAATATATTATAGAAGTTAGAAAGAACCTTTACTTAGATATCTTACCTCTAGATTTTCTAAATTAGGTTTTTACTATTATTATAAAAAAATCTATTTTATTAGTATCTAGTTAGAGTTATATTAATAAAGTTATTATTAGTACTTATCTATTTAAGTACTAAAAAAGATCTATTTTAACTAGGCTTTAGTACTCTATAGAGCTTTTAGAGTATAATAGAGAACTTAATAAGCTTTATAGTTTTAAAGATAATTTTAGAGAGTTTTTTATTAGATTATATAGACTAAATATATTTAGTCTTATTTAGTTTAGTGTTCACCTCACTAGGGTAGTTAAAATAGAAATTAAGAGGATATAGAAGTAGTTCTCTTTATAGAGGTAGAGTAGATATATCTACTACTTATAGAGTCTTACCTTAAGAAACTAATTAGTTTTTATAAAAATATATAATATAGATTATAAGCTTTTACTTAATCCTATTAATTTAGTTAATATCCTATATAGTTTTATAGGTTTTCTAGAACTTAAAATTATAATTTCTAAAAAATAAAGACTAAAGAGTAGTAGAAGTAGTTTAGTAAGATATTATATAATATTCTATAGTAGTCTAAAAGAGTTATTAAGTTATAAATATATAGAATATACTAAATAAGCTTATATTACTATTTATTTAGGTTATAGTAATTAGATATCTTAGAAAGAAAGAAAGAGTTAAAAAGGTGAATTTATAGAGGGTGAGGGGATATTAATTATAATATTAATAGTTTTTACTAAGAGTTAGTAAAAATAAGTAAGAAGAGAAAATATATAATTTTAAGATATAGAAGTAATAGTTAGTTTTATTTAAAATGTTATAGTTAAATATGAAAATATTTATTAAAAAAGGGTTATTATTATATATATAGATATATAAAGATATTTAGTAGAGGGTTAGCAGTTTAAAATACTTCCTTTTATAGATGTTATAAAAGTGAATTTAGCGCTAGTAGCTGATATTCTTTTTAAAAATATAATTTTTAAGCGAGGAAGGAGCTAATTAAGCTATAAAATAGTTGTTTTTAAAGCTGAGATTTAAGTAGTTATAAGGTATAAATAGTGATTAGATAAAGGTGAAGTTTAGTAGTAAAAGTAGTAAGTAGAAAAAAGAAAAGTAACTAGAGTGATTTAGTAGTAAAAAAAATAGAATATAGCTATAAACTGCTTAGTTAAACTTATAATTTTATATTTTTGAGGGGGAATTAATACTTATAGCTATAGAAGAAGTGAGGTTTTTTTTTTATAATTTAATTATAAGATATATAGAGTTAAAGGCCTCTTTTTTATAGATAGCAACATTTTAATCAATATATTTATTTTACTCTTACTATTAAAACCTAAATAAATGCATTCTTTCTAGTTTAGTTAATCTTAGATTTATAGTAAAAAGCTCTTTAAATTATTCTTTTTTATCTTATTAATAAGTTACTATAGTAAATAAGTCCTTAAGCCCTTATAGTTACTATTTTTAGTATTAACTAACCCCTTAGTTAGATATAAAAAGGCGTATTTCTTCTATTTAGCTATATCTCTCCTTTTCTCTTCTTAATATATTATTCTTTATAATCTCTAGTCTAACTAACACTTTATAATAATAACTAAATAATTTCTAAGTAGTATAATTATAGATATTAAAATTAACTTAGGTTACTTTTATACTACTACTTTAAACTAAGTATATAAGCTTTTCCCTTTCTCTCTTATACTAGCTTCTATAAATTATAAAGATAAAAAAGAAATTATTTATTTATTTAAACTTATTATACTATTATTAGTTATAGTAAGTTATCTTTTTAAAACTGTTTAAACTATTACTAACCTATATATAGACTTCTTTTTCTCTTTTTTAAACTCCTATTAAAGGTCTTATTAATTAAGTTTAGTATAAAATAAGCTTTATCTATAAAATTACTATTAATAAAAGAGTTAAAGGAGTTACTCTAAGGTTCTAATATTTACTTACTAAGTTTTTAATAATATATATAGAGCTAATTAATAAAAGAGAAATACTAAAAGAGTTCCTATTTTTTATAAAAGAGGTTTATATTATAGAAAGTTATACTAACTTTTAAGGATAGCTATACTAAAAAATAGATAAGTTAGAAGTAATTAAAGTTTTACTAATTTATATATATAGCGCTTAGAATCTCTTTCTATATAATAAATATTTTAAGTACTAAGTAAAGATATCTTTTAAAACTAAGTAGAGTAGCTATTAAGTTACTATATCTATTTCTTTCTAGGAGTATATTTCCTATTAAACTAAATAAGAAGAGGCTTATTCTAACTATATTTACTATAAGAAGAGCTTTTTATATTTATATAGGTTTAACTATAACTAAGAAACTACTAACTAAATTAAGTATATTAAAAAAGGTAATAAAAAAAAAATTATTTCTAATAGTACCTCTTATAAAAAAAGTAGAAGTATTAATATAATACTTTATTCTAAATATAAATATCTTAGAAGTGAGACTATTATACTAGTATATAGACTATTAATTAACTAATTTACTAAGTTAGCTCTAGAGTATAAATTTAAATTATAGTAGTATTCTTAAGTAGTTTCTTATAAGATCCTTAGTAAGAACTCTTATAAGTAGGTTAATCTTTTAATAGTAGAAGTGAGGTTAAAACGTAAAGATAAAAAGAAGAAAAAAGAAGTTACTATTTATTATACTTAAAGAAGTAATTAGTCTATTTTAGGTTTAAATTTTTCAGAAGTAATATTAGTTTCTTTTGAGTTTTTTAGCATTTTTTAGTTTTTTTAGTATTTATTAGTTTTTATTATTATATATCCCTCCTTTTTTTATAATAATATATATTAAGGGTAAAAGAAGTAACATAAATATATAGTTAATATAAATCATAGTGCAAAGGTAACTAAACATAAATAGATAAAATATCGCTTTTCCTACTAAAAATAGATAAAATTTAATAATTATTATAGACTTAGCTATCTTCTAGTTCTTTTATATTCTTATAGTAGCTATTAAATCTTTTATTCTTTATAGAGATACCTACTACAATTTTATTCTTTTTCTACTAGATATTAACTTCAGCTTATAATATTTTATTTTATTCTTATAATTACTTAATTTATATTTTTATAGCATTAAAGTTATTAGTTTCTACTTCTTCTAGTATAGATAACTTATTAAAATCTAAGATTTCTATTAAACTAAGTATATTAAAATTAAGTTAATTTGTAGTAAGAAAGACCTTATTAAAGGCTTACTTAAGGTTTAGTTAGACTTCTATTTTAGAGATATTATCTAGATAGCTATCTTTATTTACTATAAATTTCTTTAAGTAATTACTAGCTATAGTCTACTTAATAGGAATTCTAATAAGAGTTTTAAATAAATAAAATGAAGTTTAAAAAGATATCTACTAAATATAAAAAGAGCTTAACTAGTATATACTAAGTTTATTAAAAGAGCTTTTATTAATAGATAACTTTACGTTATAAATAAGAATAATATCTCTAACTTATAGCTCTTTATATTATATTTTATACTTATTTCTTTAGTTATAGTCTTTAGTAACTTAGTAACGCTACTTTACAATATATTTAAAAGCTATTTATTAGTTAGAATTAAGTTATTTAAAGATCTATATATATAAAAGGAGTTTAGTTTTAGCGTCTCTAACTTTTAACTAGTCTAGCACTTACTAAATAACACTTTTAGTTTTAATTAGAGTAATTAAGTTATAACTATAAATAAAGTAAAAAGGAGAGTATTTTATAGAGAATTTAACTAATATTTAATTAGTAAATAGAACTATATAAAGAACTAAAGTTTAGTTCTTTCTACTAAAGTCTAACTAAGTTATAAAAATATAAATGAGGAGTTAATATCCTTTTTTAATAAGTTTATTAGCTTTTAAATTATATACTAAGATAATAAGATATTATCCCCTATAGACTTAATTAAGCTTTTTAATAAACCTTTTGTTTTCTAGTTTTCTATTAACTATAAGGAGCCTATAGATCTTATAGTAGTAGATCACATTTTCTTAGATAAACTTAGCTATTATCCTTAAGTTAATATTCTTAAGAAGTTAATAAGCCTCTATATAACTAGTAAGTATATTATAAGCTTTAGCTAGAGAGTAATTACTAATCTTCTAGATATTAATATAAATATACTAAAATAAAATTACTAGAAGTATAAAAAAAGTATAAAGGTTTTTAAATCGTTTTAATTAGACTTATACGTAAAGTAAATAGCCCTTTATTTTATTGCTTATTATTTAATATATATTTTCTTAAGTATATCGCTCTTAGAGTTTAATATATATTATATTATAGTCTTTATACCTTCCTTTAGTATATATATACTAAATTAACTTCTTCTATTCTTCTTTATTATTAACTACTTATCTTAGTATTAAGTTTAACTTTATTTCTTTTTAAAAGAGAAAACTATCTTAGAGTATATATTTTACTACGTATAACTTAAATTTCTTGAAATTAATCTAAGAAATAGTCCTTAAGTATAATAATAAAACTAAATACTTAGCAATTTATTATAATTATTAAAATTAAGCTTATTTAAAGCTTAGCAGATTATCTACTTTAGGTCTAAGATCTTCTTTTACTTTAAATATATAGATAGAGTTATTAATTATCTTATTTAAATCTTCTTCTTATTCAGCTTCTTAAATATTAGATTCCCCTACTAGTTTATATAAAAGACTATCTATAGCTTTATTCTTTATACTAAGTATATAGTAAATATTAAAATTAAATATTTTAATCTAAGTAATCTATTATATAAAAACTACTCTAAGTAAATCTAAAGTAGTACTACTAATCTAGTCTATAAAGACTTTTATATTAGTTTTAAAAGTGAATTATACACTATATAGGTAGTTTCTAAACCTCTTAAGAGTAAATAAGACTAATTAAAGCTTAAGCTTTTCTATATTATAGTTAAAGGCTATATTAGTTTAGATTTCACTTTTATACTAAGTAATATATCTTTTACTTTAATAATATTATTTAAGTATAGTATCTTACTTTTTAATACTTATATCAGTAGATAGATAGATTTTACTAGCTTCTTCTTTATAATTAATAAGTTAAAGTAATAGAAAGCTAACTAAGTAAAGCTTAAAGGTTTCTATAGCTAGCTACTATTTTAGCTTTTATTTAAAAAGTACTTCTTTTTAAAGAAGTCTTATTAGTAGAGTAGAAATAGTCCTATAATCTTTAATCTATACTTAATAGAACCTAATAATACTAAGAAGACTTTTAACTACTATAATATTATTACACTTTTCCTACTTAAGGATTTTAATAACTTTATTCTAGTTAAGTTTATATCTTTTACTACTTATTATATAACTAAAGAGGTTAATAGTAGGTTAGTAAATCTAAGATTTCTTAAGAGAAATTATAGCGCTAATAAGCTTAAAGTTCTAAAGTACTATATCTAGGTTTATAAAGTGTTTAAAAATATATAAATATACCTCTAGAAGTTTAACTATATAGTTACTATTATATATTATTCTTAGCTTTCTAATAGAGATATTATTAAAGAAAGGTTAGTAAATACTTAAAATAAGGTTATAGAGGATTCTCATTATAACTTTTATAAACTAAGTAACTAAATTTATTACTTCTTAAAGTAAGGTATATATTCTAAATAGTTCTAAAAGTATAGTAAATATAGTTAGGTTTTAACTTAACTTATTAAGTAAGACTTAGTTATATCTAAAAAATAGGTCTAAAAAGCTTATAATCTTATAGTTAGTAAAGTCTTCTAAAAATTTATTAGCTTCTAGAGGAATAAAGGTATCTCTAATACTAATTTTATTAAGTTTTATATATAAGTTAATTAGCTTTATATTATTATCCTTTTTAGTAATAAGAAACTAGAAGTTCCTATATAATCTATAGAATTCCTCTAAAACTTCTTATATAACTCTTAATTTAAGTATATTAATAACTTTCTTCTATAAAGCTTTAAGAATAGAAATCCTTTTCTCTTACTACGTAATATATAGGATAGTTCTAATCTTTTATAGTAGAGTTATATAAAGGTTAACACGCTTATATTCTATAAAATCTTATACTAATACCTCTTCTTAATTTATAAAGATATATTTAAGTATTTTAATCTCTCTTAGTAAAAAGTGTAACTAAGTAACTTTAAACTTTAAAAACCTTTCTAAAGTAAAGTAAATTCCTTAGTTAAACTATATAAATTATAGATATATATAGCTAGTAAAAGGGAAGTTAGAAAGCTAATAATAGCTCTCTACTTCTTAAGTTAGAATCTTCTTTTAGTTTTTTTAATTATTAGGAATAAAACTATCTAAAAGTAGATTATTAACTAAATAATCCTTTTTATTTTTATATTTATATATTATATAGATATTAATAAAGCTTTAGTTAGGCTTAAGGTTTTTTCTAATTAACTTAAAGAATATTTAATCTTTTAAAACTTTAGGAAGGTTTTATTAGCTTTTAGTATTTTTAAGAAGGTAGACTTAAATAGTTTCTATAATTAGAGTAACTACTACTTTAGTAATAGTTCTTAAGACGTTAAGTATAGCTAAAGGTGAAATTAGAGTAAAGTATTAATTAGTTTTAGAAATAGCTTCTTTTTATTTAAAAAGGTTAGCTTCTTTTTTTTCTTAAGTAAAAAAGTACTCTTTTTTATAGTTTATTATAGTATTAATATAGTAAGTTTAAACTTTATTATATATATTGCTAAGGTTTTAGTTAGTCTTAAGTTAGCCTTTAGTAGCTTTAGAGGTGTTATAGATATCTTTTATATAGTTTTCCTATTTAGAGAAATAGCGCTAAATCTAATATAAAGAATCTAATTATATAAAACCTACTAGAATACTGATTTTTTAGAATTTATTACTTCTATAGTCTTTTACCTTTATTATAGTAGTAATAAAGCGTTTTAAATACTTAAAAGTAAGTTTAGTAGAGATAATAAAAAGAAGTCTAAAGAGTAAGTTATAGTTAATAGTTTTAAGGTTTACTATTATTATAGTTATTATAATTTTATAGTTATTAATCTAAATAGATATATAGTATACCTTAATAAAGCATAGCTTTAGGTTACTTTTAGCTATTATTCTTATTATTAAGGTAGTAGTAGAAATCAAAATATTATAGTTTAAAATGTATTAGTAACTTATAAGACTAGATTTTATACTAATATTAATCACACTCTATATAGGTAAGTAGTTATTAGAATACTTACTACTAATAGAGATCTTTAGAATAAGTTATAGTATAATAATTATTAGAGCTATTTAGTTTATAGTTATTAGAATAATAGCTTTAACTAAAAAGACCTTTAGATAGTTTTAGGTTTAAATAGCTTTATTATATTTAGAAACCTAGTTAGTCTATTAAGCTCTTTTTTTTAAAGTTTTAGTAAAGTTTATAACGTCTATAGGAATAGATATATAGATAACTTCTTTTAGATTATTTATAAAAATACATATTCTTCTAATAAACTTTTCTCTATATTCTAGCTAAATCTTATAAACTTTTTCAACTAATAAACTAATTAAGCTATAAAGCTTATATAAGATAAATTTATTAATAAATTTCTTATCTTTAATAGATTTCTAATTTTTACTATTAAGAAATATAGCTAGCTAGAAGTTACCTTTTAGAAGAGATAGTTTTAAGATAAGTTTTAGAGGAATTTTAATAACTTCACTAGGTATTATTTCTCTTTCTATTTTAGATACTCTTTTTAGTTCTAAAGTATTAGTAGATATAGAAGTTAGTTTAGAAAAGCTTTCTTCTCTTATTTTAACGTTTAAGTTTTCTTCTTACTTTTCCTAGTTAAGAGGT
The DNA here is from genome assembly GCA_020226115.1 of Colletotrichum viniferum. Lineage (NCBI taxonomy): Eukaryota > Fungi > Ascomycota > Sordariomycetes > Glomerellales > Glomerellaceae > Colletotrichum > Colletotrichum viniferum. The sequence goes on along the minus strand of JAGFBE010000011.1, from coordinate 1,892,167 downwards.
GAATTCTTTTTATAATTAACTTTTCTAGTAAGTTTAAATAACTTTTAGAATAAGGTTATAAAGAAGAAGGTCTCTTTAAAATAGTTAGAGTGTTTTTAATATTTTATATAGTAAAATAAACCTTTTTAGAAAGAGACTTTAGAGCTTTCTTTTTAACCTTTTTAGGATTTAATAGCTTTAGCTTTTTCTATAGAAATAGGTTAGCTCTATATGTTTTTAACTAAGTAATTATAAGCTTAAATACTATAAAATTAAACAAATTACCTTTAGTTAAACTATTAGGCTATACTAGGTTATATAGATAAGAAGGCTAGACTAAATCTTTATATTTCTATTTACTAATAGCTAATACTTAGAAAGTAGAAGTTTAATTAAATACTTTATTATCTAATATAACACTTTCTTTTTCTATAAACCTATAGGAAAATTTAATTAAATTAAAGTTATTATAGTTTTATAGAACTTTAATAAGTATAAACTAAAGTTAGCTAATATTCTACTTAAGAATCTTAATAGCTTAAGCTTTTATAGCCTTATAGCTGTTTTAATTCTTAAAGTAAGTAATAATAACTTCTTAGTTAAACTTACTATCTTATTATAATAAAGTAATAATTATCTAAAGGATAAAAAACTTATTATTTTGAAGTCTATAGGAATAATATCTTTAGAAGTACTAAATTAAGCTACTTCTTTTATTAGCTATCTTTTAAGGATAATAGCCTTTTTTAAAGTTATAATCTATATAGTCTATATACTAGCATTAACTATATAGGCTATAAAGGAAAAGCTTAGGATTTTCCTTATTAACTTTAACTAAATAAACTGAGGCTAAATAGTAGTCTTTTATAGCTAGAGAAAAATAAATAATCCTTCTAGTAGAGATTTTCTAGTTATCTATTATTTTTATTAAGTTAGAAAGTTACTAGTTTAAAAACTAGCTCTAGAGGTTTTTAATACTTTAGTTAGGCTTAGCTTTGCTTTTTTTAGTTTATAGAGGGGGGGAAGCTTCCCTTTTTAGTGCTTTTAGAAATATAAGAAATAGAGAATAAATAGAGGTAGTAATTTAGAAAGTTTACTTCTAAATAGCTTTAGAGCTAAGCTAATTTATTAAGTTAACTTTAAATTTATTAAAGTCCTCTTTCTTAAATAACTTATAAATACTAGTCTTTATAAGTAAAGCTGTTCTATTTAAAGCTAACTAATTAAATCTTAATATAGCTATATAGATAATTTAGAAGCTAGTTATAATATTAAAGTTATATTTTATAGCTTTAGTTTAAATATTATTAATCTTTTATAGGAACTATATAGCTACTTTATAGTTTAAATTATCTATTATTAGAGTTATAGAAATAATCTGATTAATTTAGTTATTTAGTAGTTCTTAGTAATCCTTATCTATAGCTTTATAGCGCTAAATAAGATATATTTTCACTTATAATTAAGTTTTCTTACTAAATTTTATTTAATTATTAGCTTAGAAAGGTATATCTATATAGAAAATAATACTTAATACTTTTAAAGTATTAGTTATTTTTACTACTTCTATTATAACTTTATAGCTTTTAAGAAAATTTAAAATGTTATTTTTAGTAAAGAATAGTACTTTAGCTATTTTAAGTTATAGTATTTTAAATCTTTAAAGTCTTAAACTATACGCTTTAGAGACCTTTTAATAAGATTTAGTAAAGTTTAAATAGTTTTATATACCTTTTTCTCTTAAAAAATCCTCTCTAAGTATTATATTTATACTAGAGATACTACTTTTAGAAGCTATTACTTTAAAAACTTTAGCTTCTATAATTACTTTAGAACTCTAATTTAAATCTAAAATTAAAAGAGGTTTCTCTTATTGAGGTTAGTAAAAAGAAGGATTTATAAAAAGATTTACTAAAGTATTACTAATAATTAAGTTAGCCTTATTATCTATTATTTTTAGTTTAAGTTATTTATCTTAAGCTAAAGTTAAAGTCTTTAGAGCTTTAAAGTTTAGTAACACTATTCTAAAGAAAATATAAGTAAATTAATAAAAAAAGAAGTAAAAAAAAGCTCTACTAAAGAAAGCTAAAATAAAAAGATTATATAAAACTTAAATAGAGCTAATAATTTATTAATAGAAGGAGTAATAGAAGAATTCTTATAATATAAGTCTAAAAGAATAATAGAAGATAAGGAGAAAAATAAAGAAGAAAAAGAACATTTTTATTATTATTTCTATTTTTATTCTTCTCTTTTATTTAGAAAGTATATATATATTTATTATTTTTCTTCTTTTCTACTATTCTAATAGTAAAGTTGTTTTATACTTTAGGTTTTTTTCTCTTCTCTCTATAAGAGAAGTCTAGCTATATTTATTAGTATTCTCTATAGCTTTACTTTATAACTCTCCTCTTTTATAAGTTAAGCTTAAGATTTAATAAAATCTATAATAAAACTATAGTATTAACTATAAACTTTAAAAGAAATATTTTATTTTAGCTATTTATTTACTACTTAAGAATATAGAGGGAGAAAAATCTAAAGAGATATATATACTTTCTTTTCTATAAAGTTAGTATAAAATCATTTTTAAAAGAGAGAAACGCTTTTAATTAGACTTAAAAAATATTTTCTTCTTTATTTTTTAAAAAGTTAGTATAGTTATAATATTTTTCCTTTTCAGCTTTTTATATCTTTATATTTATAGTATCTTATAATTTAAGAAAGCTAAATCTTAGTATTTCTATATATAAATATAACTTAGATCTTAAGTTTCTAAGCTTTTTAGTATTTCCCTTTACTAGTTAATATATTATTAGAAACTTTTTAATAAGTTTAAATAAAGAGAAGTTTTTTAGAATAGATTAATTAATTTTATTTTTTTAAGGTTTATAAAAAGGGTAAAATAAATCTTATTACTTTTATAACTTTAGTTTTAAAAGTAAAAGTGAAATAAGTTTATTTTATCTTAGTTACTTTTAGGTTATTATCATAGTAGCTTATAATAAAGCAGTATATAATGATTTTAAATAAGTAAATAGTAAGCTAATAAAAGGGTTTAGTAAAGCTTATATAAAACCCTATTTACTCTCTTCTATTTAATAAAACACTCTTTTTCTCAAAGTCTTTTAGACTTTTATAGGTTTAGTTAATCTTTAATTCTAAATATTTAAGCTATTACTCTTTACTTTGAGAAAATAGAAATTAAAAAGATGTTTTAAATAAGTAGATAGTAAACTAATAAAAAGGTTTAGTAAAATTTATATAAAACCTTACCTACTCTCTTCTACTTAATAGAACACTTTTTTTCTTAAGATCTTTTAGACTTCTATAGGTTTAGTTAATTTTTAATTCTAAATATTTAAGCTATTGCTCTTTACTTTAAAAAAATAGAAGTTAAAAAGATATTAGCTAAATTTTCTTCTAATATAGTGATATTTAAATTACCTCTTCTTTTAAGCTTTTTCTACTTTAATTTAGTAGGGTAATATAGAATAACTATAAAGGGAACCCTTTATAGTAGTCTAGTTTATACCTCTTTATATTAATTACTAATTTTATAATAAAGTAAGAGAGAAAACTTATTAATTATACTAAGCACTCTACTTTAAATAGAAAACCTCTAAAAATACCTTAAATACTTATATATTGATTTTCTAAATAACTATAAAAGATATAAAAGTGAATATATAAATATAAACTTAACTAATTTATATTTTATTTATATTTTCTACTCTTTTTATATCTTAAATTATATAATCTCTTAAGAGAAAATAAGCTACTAAGAAGAAGTTTAGTAATATTATCTTTATAGTATTCTACTTTATTATCGCTTTAAATAATTAAAGAAGTATAATAAAGATTAAGAAAAGGAATAAAAGTAAGGTTAGCTAAAGCTAGAGGAGCTTAAAAATACCTATTTTTATTTAATTTTCAAAAAGTAAGAATTAATAGGTTTTTTCTATAAGCTAAGCTAAAGAACTTTAAAAGCTCTTCTAAGAAAGTAGTTACTAAAGTTATTAAAGGAAAACGGGAAATTATATAAAAATAAGTGTGTTTTTTATTTATCTACTTAGTCTTTTTCGTTATAAGCTAACTAGGCCTCTATTTACTTATATAAGCCTTTTCCTCCTATAATAACGCCTAATGCTTATGAAAACGCCTATCTAACCTCTTGCTTTTAGGTTAGAATTACTAAAAATTCTAAGAACTCTGCCCCCTTCTAATATAAAGTTTAATAAAGCTTTATATAGTTTTAGAAATATATCTCTCCTCTAGTATAAGTATTTCTTAGTAACTTTAAAGAAGTTAAGACTTACTTTAAACTTAGAAGAGGTATATCTCTTCTAAGATTCTAAATATTAAGTTCTAGTTTTATTTTATATAGATAATATTTTTATTTTATATTACTAAGATTATTTCTCTAAAATAAAATAAATTATTAATAAACTAAAAACTAAATATAAACTTAAAAACTAAAGTGCTATTAAGTATTATCTTAAGATCTAAATAGTTAGAGATTATATAACTTAAAAGGTTTATTTAGTATATAACTTATATATTAAGAAAGTTATTAAATATTTTAATTTTTAAAACAAAATATATCTTATAACTTTATTACTTCTTAAGAAATTTAAAAAAAATAAGAAATAAACTTCTCCTATATATATAAAAAAGTATTAAGAGAAAGTTAGTTCTATATTTTATTTAGTAATAATAATATATTTAAATATAGCTTTTATAGCTATATATCTCTTATAGTTCTTTATAAATTCTTTATTAACCTATATAGTAGCAGTTAACTAAATAATTTAATACCTCTATATAGTATATTTCTTTACTTTTTACTTTAGAAATATAAAAAATATATAAGCTCTTTAGATTATAAGTAACATTTTATTTACTAATAATAAAGAAATATAGAGATTAGTTTAAAGATATATTATATTCCTCTTTAGAGGTATAATATATTAGAAAACTATATATTAAAATACTATTATAATATTTATAATAGAAATAGAGCTTCTAAGCTTTAAGAATACTATAAAAGAAGTAATAATACTTAAAAGACTTTTCTAAGATATAATACTAAATATAAGAAAAGACGCCTAGAAAATTAACTATAATAATTAATAAATAATATAACTTATAGTTAGTAATAGAAAATATATTATAATATATCTTTACTATATAGATATCTAAAATATATAGTTATAATAAAAGTTCTAAAAGAGTAGTTTTAATATAGTTTATATACTTATAAACTTAATACTTACTAATAGTCTTATAAAAAACCTTTCTAGAAGTAAGTTTAAATATTTATATATATTATTAAACTTAGTAAATATATATATATTTATTATAAAGGATATAAAGTAGGAATAATAAAAAATAAAGTAGTATAGTAGCTAGAAAGTCTATATTTAGCTTTATAACTAAAAAGCTTAATTTAGCTTATAAAAACTTAAAAATAAGTTTAAAAAACTTAAAAATAAATATTATTTTAAGCTAAAGCTTTAAATATATATAAAAACCTTCTAAATCTAATAATAAAGCTTAGCTTTAATAAGTAAAAGAAGTAGTAATAAATATATCTAACTAGCTTTATTAGTATTAAGCTAAAGTAGCTATAAGAAGTCTACTAGTTATAGTAAAACTAAAGGGAACTTTCTATTTACTACTAAATAGAGAAAAGATAGTAAGCGTAGTATTAAGAGTAGTAAGTATAATAAAAAGGGTAATAAGTATAATAAACGTAGTAAGAACTAGAAAAAAAGTAAGTATAAAAGTAGAAGTAGCTAGAAGTATAAAAATAAGTATAGTAAGAGTAGAGGTTTTAGTAATACTATTCTAAGTAAAAGTAAAAATATACTAAATATTAGCTTTTTAATAATTAAAATTTTATATTTAAAGTTAGTAATAGATTAAAAAGGATTTCTAAAACTTAAAAACTACTTCTAAAATTAAAAAATATTTCTAAAAAAGTATTATATTTATAGCTTAGCTAGTAGAGTTAGACTTTATAATTTCTTAGAAGTAATAAGTAAAAGGTATTATAATAAGTATTAGAAAGATATAAAGGTAGCTATAAGAAGTAGAGGTATATAATATATACTAATTCTTCTTATAGTATTTTATACTAGAAGTATTAGTAGCTATAGGTATAAAGTTATAATAGTAACTTTAGGTTTTATTTATAAAAGTAGATTTAAAGTATTCCTTATAAGAGACTTTATAATAAAAAGGTCTTTAAGAAGCTATTTCTAAATAATTAGTATAATACTTTTAATAACTAAAATGCTCTAAATAGTATATATATAAGCTATTATACTTATTTTTATCTTTAACCTCTTTAATAGTAAGATAGAGAAGATAGAGGGGGGGAGGTATAAAAAAACTAGAAAGTATATTAAGCTTCTTATTATTATTATTATTATTAGAAATAAAAAAAAGGCTATTAGTAGTAGTATTAGTAGTAGCTTTTTTATACTTATACATTTTATATATATAAGTAGTAGCTTTCTTTTTAGAGATAGATATTATAAATTCTATTTATTAAATAGTTAGTAAAAGTTTTTATAATTATATTAAGTAATCTAATAATTATTTTTAATAATATATAAGTATTATAGTAAGTAATTTAGGATTTTTAAAAACTTAATTTTATAAACTATAAGTAGTTTAAAGAAAAAAAATTTAATTATAAAAAGATATAAGAGGTTTTATTTACTTCTATTACTTATACCTAATAGCTTATACTAACTATATTAAGAAATTTTATTAATTCTAAATATATTTATAACTTATTTTAATAACTAAGTAACTTTATTAAGTACTCTTATATTCTATAAATATAACTATAAATACTAATTTTATTTATTTATTTATTTTATTACTTTAAAAGCTATTTTTATATATTTTATATAATAAATTTAAATAAGCTTTTAGGTATATAGTAGTAAGGAATAGGTTTTTTAGCTATCTATAACGTCTAAGGGGGTATATTATAATACCTTTAATCTAAACTACAGCTTCACTACCTATTATATAACGTGTAGTATTACGTAAGCTACGTATATAGATATTAACCTGCGATATAGACCACCTTTCTAAGTAGTTTCTTCTACAATACACCTTTTATTCCCCATGACCTGCGCGCACGTAACTCGCAAGACAGCCTAAGAGATCATAAGAGTTTACAAAATCAACCACAGTGAAGACGAGGATGAGTCTCGGGCCTTCCTCGGCTCAATACGATTCTGTCAGTTGAATTTCGAATGAAACCGATTGGGCCCACTTACTCACTTGCATGGTATGAAATTGTGCAATGAGCTGCACCATGTACATCTTTCCGGCAGCATGGTAATCCCCATTCAGCCTCTCAGTGAGCAACTTGGCAAGACACTCGTCAATGACTTGCCTGAACAGCAAGACCAGCCACACTGTCAGCGGAGACGTCGCGCAGACCGAGGCCCTTGTCGACATGCTCAGCGCGGAGAAGGTCTTTGCCTGCACGCTGAAGGTCGAGATGGCATACCACTCGAGGTTCATGGACCCCATTGCCCAGGAATACACCGAGTGCATTGGCAAGATTCAGCCTGGTTCCGACGCCACCGGCGTGCAGTTCTTCTCGTCCGCATACGGAACGCAGATTCAACCCTCCAACCTGCGCGACGCCGGCTATTGGACTAAGAACCTCACCTCTCCAGTGAGATTTAACGAGTCTGTGACAGCTATGCTGCAGGCCTTGACCGAGCCCAATGACGATGGCAACCAGTCACCTCTTATCACCGATCTCGTTGAAGTTGGACCCCATGCCGCTCTGCAGGGTCCTCTGCGCAACATCGTCCAGGACGTCAGAGTAAACGGTGATGTGAAGTACCACCACCTGCTCAAGCGTGGCGAGTCCGACTTGGAGATGGCCATGGCCGGAGTCGGATCCTTGTTCACTCGCGGCATCCAGGTTGACCTCCTGAAGGTCAACCACGTCCCCGGAGCCAAGCCGCTGATGATGATTGACCTCCCTCGCTACCCTTTCAACCACACTCGCCAGTACTGGAACGAGTGCCGTCTCAGCAGAAACTTCCGCTTCCGCCCGTACCCTCGCCATGAGCTTCTCGGAGCTCCTGTCAACGACTGGGACGGCAAGCATGACGCCATCTGGAAGAACTGGATTAAGCTTTCGGAGAACCCATGGGTTGAGCATCACACCATCTCCGGATCCGTGCTTTACCCTGCTGCTGGTATGCTCGTCATGGCCATTGAGGGTTGCAAGCAGCTCGCGGAGCGCTCGAACCCCGGCAAGACGATCAAGGGAATCCGCTTCCGTGAGGTCTCTTTCCACTCCGCCCTGCAGGTTCCCGAGGGCGCTCCGGGCATTGAGTCGCACCTGTACCTCCGTCCCGTGAAGCAGGCTGCCTTGGAGGCAAAAGCTGCTGCTTGGCGCGAGTTCCAGGTTCTTACCGCCCAAGAAGACGACGAGTGGCGCGAGCACTGCTGCGGCCAGGTTCTCGTGGAGTACGATGAGGGTGCCACGGCCGTCGATGGCGGTCTTGAGGAGAAGGCATTCAAGGCTCACTGCGAGGCCAGAATTGACCAGGCCCAGCAAAACTGCAAGAGCCAGGTTACTTCTGAGAAGATCTATGGAGCTTGGGAGAGTGTCGGCTTGACTTTCGGCCCTACCTTCCAGACCGTCGAGTCCGCTGTTGTCGATCACGACGCCGGCGTCACTCTGGCCAGGGTCAAGCCCACCACCGCCCTTCTGAAGACGATGATGCCTCACAACTACCTGCAACCGCACTTGATCCACCCCACCACTCTGGATGGTGCCCTTCAGGCATGCCTGGTCCCTCTCGTTTCTAACCCCTCCAGAAAGCAGAAGAATGCCATCGTTCTCTCCTTCATGGAGGAGCTTTGGGTCTCCACTGCTGAGCACAAGGAGGATGGCTACGTTGTCTTTGCCGACTCTGACTCTCACAGTCCCAAGAAGCACCTCATGTCCTGCACTGCTGTCGACCCTGCCTCCAAGGAGCCTATGATCAAGGTCTCGGGATGCATTGTCACCGAGGTTGATGGCGATGAAGACTCAACCTCCGAGGAGGACCCCAGACACAGGGCCTGGAACTTTGACTACAAGATTGGCCCCGACTTCCTCAACGCCGAGACGACTGAGAAGGCCTTCGCCGGACCCGAGGGCTTCCAGAAGTACCTGCGTGCCCTTGCTCACAGGAACCCCGCGATGAAGATCCTTGATGTCAGCAAGACTGCCACCTACACGAAGGCCGTGGCGTCTATATTGGGCCAGCGCTTTGCTCAGTACGAGTTCACCGCCGATTCTTCTTCTTCTTTGGAAGAAGCTCAAAAGAACATCGCAGATGACTCTGTTCAGTTCAAGGTTCTCGACATTAAGGACGAGCCTGCTTCCCAGGGCTTCGAGTCGGCATCTTATGATGCTCTCCTTGTGCCCGTCGGCCTCATTCCCAACGATGACATCGATGGTTTCCTCAATAGATGTCTGAGTCTCCTCAAGGCTGGCGGCAAGTACATCTTGACGGCGGCCGAGAGCTCGGACGAGGCAAACACCTGGGGCGAGTACTTCAGCGAGTCCGGACTTGTCAGCATCGAAGCTGCGCTTGTCGACCAAGACTCATCGATCTTGGTGTTGAGCACTTCCAAGAGCACCACTGGCACGTCGGCTTCTGGCAGCTACTTCATCGTTGGCGATCTCTCTTCCGGCGTCCAGAGCGCCGTTGCCGAGAAGCTGGCTTCCTCTCTGAAGGCCAAGGGCGCCACAGTCAAGACTGCTGCGGTGGCTGATCTCGCTCTTGAGGGAGAGATTACAGAGAGCACCTACATTGTTCTCTCGGAGCTCGAAGCGCCTCTGCTTGCCTCTGCCAATGCCACCGTCCTTTCAGCTGTCAAGAACATGACCACCGGCAAGCGTCTTCTGTGGGTCAACAAGCAGCTGTCTCCCGAGTCCGCCCTCATCAACGGTTTCGCTACTAGCATTCGTCTGGAGAAGCCTGAGCTTGACTTTGTTACTCTCACATTTGACCCCAAGGAGGCCGACGACACTGTTGCGGACAAGATCGCCGAGGTTGACGCACGCCTTTCAAGCACCGAGGGCCCCATCGAGACCGCGTACAAGGTCACCAACGGCTTTGTCACTGTTCCTCGTCTTGTCGAGGCCTCCGCTATCACCAAGCACATCAAGCAGACTTCCAGCGACGACACCACCGAAGTCGCCTTTGGAGCCGACCCCAGCCGGCCTCTGCGCCTTCAGATCCAGACCGTCGGTCTCCTTAGTTCTCTGCGCTTCACCGACGACTATCTGTACTTCACTCGTCTGGAAGACCTCGAGGTTGAGTTCCAGGTCATGGCTACCGCCGTCAACTTCAAGGACTTGGCCGTCATGCTCGGTAAGATCCAGGAGACTCCTGTCGGTCTCGAGGCCGCCGGTATCGTCACCAGAGTCGGTGCTGGAGTCACTCGCTTCAAGCCCGGTGACCGTGTCTTCGGCTTCACTTTCAACGGCGCATTCTCTACCTACGGCAGAGGCGCCGAGGGCACCCTCGCCAAGGTCCCTGACAACCAGTCGTTCGCCGAGGCCGCGGTCATCCCCATCGTGTACACCACGGCGTACGCTTGTCTCTACGACATCGGCGACCTCGAGAAGCGCCTGCACCGCGGCAAGAAGCCCAGCTTGTTGATCCACGCTGCCGCTGGTGGTGTCGGTCAGGCTGCAATCCAGCTGGCCCAGCGCGAGGGTGTCGAGATCTTCGCGACCGTCGGTAGCATCGAGAAGCGCGACTTCCTCGAGAAGCCTTACGGCCTTCCCCGCGACCACATCTTCTCCAGCCGTGACCTTACCTTCAAGGACGGCATCAAGAGAATGACCGGCGTGGCGTCGACATCGTCATCAACAGTCTTTCCGGAGACACCCTTCGCGCTACTTGGGACCCGTCGCACCCTTCGGAAGCTTCGCCGAGATTGGTCTGGCAGACATTGAGTCCCGATCTCGCATCTCCATGGGCACCTTTGCCCGCGGTGTGAGATTCGAGTCTCTCGAGCTCAACTACATGCGCCAGACGGATGCCGACCGCCTTGACGATCTCTTCGCACGCGCCATGGAGAGTGTCATCGGCCGCGAGCTCAAGATCGAGACGCCCATCACCAAGTTCCCCGTATCGAAGATCCAAGACGCCATGCGCTTCATGCAGTTGGGCAAGCACATCGGCAAGATCCTCATCGAGAACAACCCCGAGGATCTCATCCCTGTGGTTGCGCCCTCCAGGCCCCGTGCCGAGTTTGCCTCAGATGCCACCTATGTTGTTTCTGGTGGCTTCGGCGGTCTTGGACTGGAGATCATCCGCTGGATGGTCAGCCAGGGCGCGCGCAACCTGATTGTCACATCGAGGAAGGGACCTAGTGATGAGGCCTCCAAGGATCTCGTCAGCGAGCTGCAAGGCAACGGCGTCAATATTGTCACTCCTCACTGCGACATCACTGACAAGAAGGTGTTGGAGAACGCAGTTTCTTCAGCTCTTGCCTCCTTGCCTCCAGTCCGTGGATGCATCCAAGCTTCGACGGTCCTCAACGTGAGTCTTCACGAATCCTCATTTTCCAAGAATCCAACTAACACCTTTTCAGGACAATGCTTTCGGCGAGATGACTCTCGACCAATGGAACACCGCCGTCAAAGTCAAGGTCACGGGAACCAAGAACCTGTGGGAGGTGCTTTCCGGCACTTCCGCGCTTGACTTCTTCGTCATGCTGTCGTCCCTGACCAGCGTCACCGGCAAACAAGGCCAGGCCAACTACAGTGCTGGCAACTCGTTCCAGGATGCCTTCGCCAAGTTCCTCTCCGCTCAAGGCCACAACGTCGCCGCCCTCGACGCGCCCGTCCTGACTGATGCCGGCATGGTCGCCGCCAGACCCCATTTGAGGACCTACCTGCTCTCCATTGGTTGGGCTTCCATGTCCGTCGAGGAGCTCATCAACGCGCTTGACTACTACTGCCGCCCCAGCTCGCAGAGCGCAGAGGAGAAGGTCAAGGAAGCCCAAGTCGTTCCCAGACTCTGGCTTCCCAAGTACTCCGCAGACGATGGCGCTGAGCAGCCTACCTGGCAGACCGAGCCCATGTACAACCACCTGGTTCTTCAGGGGGCTGGAAACGGCGGCTCGCTGCCCGGAAAGCAGGGCTCATTCAAGCGCTCAGTTGGCGACCTGATCGCGGCAGCCGAGACACTGGAGGATGCCGAGCAGATCGTCCTTGACGCCTTACTGCCGCAGCTTTCCAAGATTCTTAGCTACAAGTTGGCTGACCTGGACCCTTCCAAGCCCTTGAACGCCTACGGCGTCGACTCGCTGGTGGCTGTCGAGCTTCGCGTGTGGATGACCAAGGAGATTGGAGCCGACATCTCGGTCTTCGAGATCACCAGCGGCCAGCGCATCAAGCAACTTGCCGGAAAGGCGGCTGCTACGTCGAGATTCCGCCCGGCCGCGAAGGCGGAGTAAAGTTTTGTTTCAGTTGTTTTAGAGATACCACGAGAGGGGGAATGATAGAAAGATTGGAATTAGTTGTTGATAGATTATTCATGTCACGTTTACTCGTCAGCCGGAGGCATCAAACGTAGTTAAAGTGTCCCCAAGCTTTACTTAGCTCTTTTGATTACCTTAAAATTACGATATCTCGCGGGCTCTCCGTTAACCCTCCAGATGAAGGAGGCCCCCCCAACAGTGATGTTCAGATCTCAGCAAGCATGCTTATGCGGCCCTCTTCACCGAACGCCTCTTCGCCCGTCTGAGGCCGTCTTGCCGTCGTTAGTGCATTTCTCTCAAATATGATAGACTATCCCCTCAAACCGGGGCATTTTCAACCCATGACACATGTACGTACTTGATCGCTTTCTCCGATATCACGCAAGAGGCTGGCCTTTGCCTCGCATTGGTGTCACTGCTATGCTCCACAGTGTGTATTCATTTTGACGTGTTGCAACAAGCGTGAGTTTGACAAGCCCCTTACACCTAGGGTGACCCTGGACAATAGTGGATGCAGGGTCATGACGGGGCGCCATTGACCCAAATACCGACACTATCGTGCCTGTTTCAATTGGCCGTTATGCAGACAAAACACAGTGCAAACCAGGGGACGATGCTGCGGAGCTTGCGGTTGTTCTCCTGGCCATCGCGTAGCAACAGGCGGTGATCGACCCGATATATTGAAAATTGGGTCAGAGAAAGTACCATACCACGTTGTCATGTAGGAATTGCACATATAAAGACCGCATACCGCCTGCCTATCCTCGTCACAAATTCAACTCTTTCATAGGTATCCATCCTTCTCTCAACGCACGCTCGTCTCCATTATGGCTTCCCAAATGCCCCTCAAAATCATTCTCGGAACGCACAGCGTGAGTATCCAAATGAGACACACCAAGTAAATGTTGCCGAAATCATAACAGGTCGGCGATTCCGTTGTCGATCCTGGATCCTCTCACTTTGACAGCGAGCAAGATGTCCAAACTCTTCTGGATGCGTTCCATGCTCGCGGATACAACAACCTGGACACAGCTCGTGACTACTCCCCAAGCGTTCAGGGGGCTTCCGAATCGCGCCTTGGTCGGGCCAACGCTGCTTCTCGATTCACCATCCACGCCAAAGTCCACAGCGCAGACCCCGGTGATCATCAGCCTGCAAACCTTGAAGTCAGCATTGGCAAGTCGTTGAGCGATCTTCAAACAACCACCGTTGAGACAATGTTTCTGCATTTTCCGGATCGCCAAACCCCTTTCGAGGATACGGTTAAAGCGATGGACGCTGCTCTGAAGCAAGGGAAGTTCAAGAACTACGGTCTATCGAACCACTCTGCCGCCGAGGTGCAGAAAGTTCTGGAGATCTGCGAGCAAAATGGGTACACCAAGCCCAGCGTGTATGAGGGGCATTACAATGCTATTGTGAGAGGAGGCGAGAAGGAGCTTTTCCCCCTGCTGCGCAAGCACAACATGGCATTCTATGCGTACAGGTATGTCATCGAGTGTTTTATAGGAGAACCCAGTCTGACAATCTATCAGTCCCGCAGCTGGCGGCCTTTTCTCAGGACACAAGGCTTCGTTAAGCCGGTGGAAGAGCGATGTAAGTTCCGAATGTCATTGTAGTCTCACTTACTCTAACGCAAGAACAGAACTTTACTGGCAAGGTTTACATCTACATGTACCGTAAACCTCCAGTTCGTCTCGCGGTGTCTACGATCCTGAAGCTTGCCGAGAAACATGGCATCAGCGGACATGCAGCTGCTATGCAATGGACCGCGTTCCACAGCAACTTGGATATGGCACACGGCGATGCGATTATCTTCGGCGTTTCCAAGGTGGAGCAACTCCAGTCGACACTTGATGCGCTTGAGGCTGGTCCTCTTCCCGAGGTTGCTACTACTGCTGTCTACTCTAAGGTGGAAGGCGCAGAGCCTCCCTATCACCTTTAGACTGTTGTCGATCCAATACTAGGCTCATAAACGTTGCGTACTCGAATTCAATCTTGAGTAATCTGAATCAATCCCGCATTATCTCAATTTGAAATGCTCCCATCTTCACAGTAAATATCGAAACATAGGCAGGTTTAACTAGGTGTCTCTTCAGCCACTAAGTATCTCGAACTCGACCAACAACCTTGTCCCCATAGCCGGCATAACCAACAGGTGAGGCTGCAATAAAAAGAATGAGGTCGAAACTCCCGAGAGTGCCGTGCTGACAATTCCAATGCCGGGATCCCGATCCTGGCGCCAGTTCAGGAAATGATGCGCCAGGGCGTGGCGCCTCCTGCCGAAAACTAAGCTTTCGTCGGAGGGATTCGGTGGCACCCGGTCCCGAACTGGTAGTACTGGTGCCGTAAGCCTCGTCTCAACGCGGCATCGACTTTCAAAAATACGGGGATTTAGACTGCTGACCAACTGCGTGCGCTGGTGCCTGGGCTGACGTCCGACGGGATTTAGTCTGGATCGCCGCCCGTCGACTCGTATTAGCACATCGACGGTTCGTAAGATTGAGGGAGGCACTAACACACTAGGTTCCGTCCAAGCCTTCGATGTCGCGTCACGGTCCCTCAAGGTTATGCTTCGTCCGATGTTAAAAGGCCGTGGCTTCGCAACTCAAGTTTAATACTTTGGACGGTTGGTATGTGCATTCACAGAAAACAACAATTATCATGGTCAACTTCAACTTTGTTACGTTGCTTGCAGGACTTTGCGCCTCAGCTGCGACTCAGGATGCGGTCAAAAGAGAGGCCTCCTCCGATGGGTGCAAAAAGAAATTACCGAGTAATCGATCAGTTGGTCACGAGTACCTGATACCCTACAAGGACGATCAAGGCCACGATCGAGACTATCTGCTGTTCATCCCGCCAAAATACTCCAAAACGAGTCCCAACCCGATAATCTTCTCATACCATGGCGGAACCAAAAGTCCCGAAGAGCAAAGGGATTTGGATCTTCTAGAAACGCCTTATTTCAATAAGGACCATATTGTTGTGTATCTTAGGGGCTACGAGGTAAGAGCCTTTGCGCGCAATATCGTGGACAACGATGATTAACCAAACTAGGGACGATGGGAGGGCGTGCCCAATATCACACCGCGAAATGACGTCCTCTATACCAACACGGTGCTCGACGATCTTAAGTCGGCATACTGCATCGATAAATCTCGCGTATTCATGACCGGAAAGTCCAACGGAGGTGGCTTCACCAACTTCGCCGCATGCAACAAACAACTTTCGACGCGCTTTGCTGCTTTCGCCCCTGTGTCTGGGTCATACTACATCGAAAATGTGACGGACTGCGACCCAACGACCGTGAAAATCCCTTGCGACGCCGGCCGGACAAACATTCCAGTGATTGAGTTTCACGGCGGCATCGATGGGACTATTTCATACAACGGCAGCGATAGTCGACGAGGAGCGTGCTTGCCAGAGGTGTTCCACTGGGTCACGGAGTGGGCGGTCCGCGACGGTCTTGGAGAGAAGCCGACTGAGTGCAACATCACCTCTAGGGCACAGAGGTATCAATGGGGTTCAGGAGATAAGAAGGGATTGGTGACTCATGTGTTTGAGAAAGATGTCGACCACAGCTGGCCTTACACCGGAGCCAATGACGACAACAAGGCCCACGGAGATGGTCCGGCGTCGTACAACGCCTCGTCGTACATCATGGACTTCTTCTCCAAGCACCCTCTAAGTTGAGTCTACAACGGAGGTGGGTCTGATTTCAATAGTATATACTTTGAATAGACATTTTATGGTGATGAAACTATCACAATATTCATGACATGCATTCTCCACTGAGCATCAGCTCCCGCCATCACCACCCCCGCCTCCACCTCCACCATCACCGCCACACCCGCCGTCTCCTCCTCCACTTCCTCCATCTCCTCCGCCTCCCCCATCACCGCTGCCACCGAAGTCCCAAGTGCCCCCGTCAAATGGTATGTCAAGCCCCTCAAACACATAGTACCTTCCTCTAGTCCCTACTCTTCTCTCTTTCACAGGATTCATTCCGCCTAGAGTCCATTGGACTTTAGCTCTGGCCGGGTGTCCTGGTGGAACAATAGCGGCGTCTGGGAAATAGCCCTCCATGTCATCCTGGTGCAAAGAGTGTTTCTCGTCGTACCAGATCCCGTTCCTCTTCTTCCACTCTAAATCAGTCTCTCCCAAAGTCCGCTTAGCTGCCTCGACCGAAGCCATGGGCTCATAGTCTATCAGTCTCCCTGCCGTAGTAAAACTCCACACCCAGTAGCTGGCTGGGTAGAGACGATGCGTATGCCAGAGGAGATCTACCGTCAGGTTTGGGGGCACAAACTCGCGGTTCCTCGGCTCCGACATGATTGCACCACGTACCGGGAGCGCATCCATATCGAGCTTCCATATATCCTTGTAAGGTGCCTTTTCCATCGTCGGAGGTATCCCATGAAGCTTGATGAATCGTTCGTAATCCCCCAAGGATGCCGTCAAGTGTTGTCGCGACGCGAAATCCGGATCTGAGTCGCGAGCCTTGAGCACAGCCTTCCAAAAGGTGACTTGACGGTTGAAAACCTCTGCAAGGTCCTCCACGCCTGGCCATGGCGTTAACTCACACCGATGTCCGGATAGACTATGCTGCGAGGATTTGATACAAGGCATCTTGCATTCTCGTCTCCTCAGGGACGTGTAGTCCCCCACTAAACATGGTTTTATAAGTGGAATCCGGCACAGTCTTCCGTAGAAACATAACTGTTTTTGGAGAATATCATCCGCATTAGGACTTTCCGTTGGTGTATCTTTCTTGGAAAATAGGGACGATAGCCGGGACTTCCGCTTGCTCTCCCAAGGCGGCGATGGCCACAGCTGAAATGGAAGCCGTGGACATGCTGGCTTCCTGTGCCAACGATCCCATTCTTTCTGGCTCTTACTATCCGACCATTTGCCAGACTGATAGAGTCGCACCAGTTTCGTGACTGGAAATTGGTGGTGGTTCAGGCCGTAGGATATGTGATCGCTGTCCCAGAGATGCCGGTGGAATTGGCATGGAGAAAGCAGGTGGCAGTACCAGATCATTGCGACGTCCCTAGACCCTTTGTTAGTCTATTTAATTGGTCTATCAAATGTGTCTGGGTCACTCTGGGAGAGACAGACCAGGGCGGTGGGCAGTCGTAGGCTGAAACCCCCTTCAGGTGCAGGAATCGTATGTAATTGATGTAACGCCATTCTGAGTAGACCAGAGATTCTTGCAAAATCCGGCCCTTTTCATCTGTCTGGAAGTGGGGGATAAGTTTCAAAAATATCTCAATGAGTTCGAAGTGTTTCTATGTTCAGTCAGCATCCAATACCCTGTGAGTACGGCAATGCCCCTCTGTTACTCACCAGGGACACGGTCTCGAGCGGAATTTTGGCCTTATCCTTTGGCCAAGGATCTTCAAAAACAGTGATCGGGGTCATCTTCAACTAGGAGAAGCGGATAGATTTGCAGAAGGTCAGATCCGAGGTCATCTCGGGGGCGTCTACACACGATCTCTTTAATGCTGTACGGATATGAGCCTTTGAGTCAATGAATGACCGCCAAGTCGTTAAACAGCGGCGGACATTCCGCGCTGGTGTGCCTAGCGGACGTCGCACGTTAATCCCGCATTCAGCTGATCGCTTGCACTAACTACAACTCACACGGAAGAATGGGTTTAGCGTATCAAAACCCAGTCACTAGCGCCCGATGGAGGTTGTTCAGTGTCATTCATGCCCCTGATTGAGCTTGGTGTGCTTCTGTAAACACAGCACAAGGCAGATTCGCTCGCCCTGTTTTTCGTTTCCATTGCCCGATTTCTAAACAACACCGGGCAGGGTTTTGTCTCTCCAAGTTTCGGTGTCCATGGCACTTGGGTACAGCTTCATGATCACGAACGCATCGGAGATTACAAGCAGGCACTGAGTGACTTGATTTTCATGGCCATCTGTCCGCAAAGCCTAAAGTACTTGACAGATCGAAAATATACCTTGTCCTACCAAGACTCCGCCCTGTAGGGTGCCTAACATTCTTGCTGACCATCCGACGCACCCACCCGCAGAGCTTCGTAGGGAATGATGTTCACAACACCCACCAACCCATTCTCTGTTTTGGGAATCACATCAACAGAAAGGGTATCTCCAGGCCCAAAAGGCGTCGCGCCCAAATTTTTGATGTCCCCTAGAATGCTACGGAGATAGTTCCACATCGTGCTAGGAACAATCGCAAGAACATGATTGTCTCCTTCAACAAGATAAGTCGAGATATCGGCGACAGGATTAGTCGGGTCGAGAGGATGCACGCGAGCACCGTTGACTTCCAAAGTGACCGAGTTCAGAGCCGGAGAGAGCTGAATGTAGGCACCGACCGATGCATTCGTTTCAGCGGATGGGTTGGGTGGCCAGGTAAAGTTGGCGAAGTAATAGCCAACACCAGACGTGATGGTGGCTGCTGGAATCTCCGTCCAAGATACGAGACCGTCGAGATGGTGAGTGGTGTTTCGCTTAACTGCTGCCACTGCTGCATCGTACATGTCTTCCGGGGCTTCCCAATGCTCCAGGACCAGGTCCCAAGAAGTAAGTTCGAATGAAGACGCCGCATCTGTTGAACAGCAGAACTTGCCACCCGTTGATAATGTATGAGTTGTGGGATCTGCAGACGCAGCAGCATGGACGACGATCCCCTGGTCATCTGCGCGATAGCCCAGAACATTGCCAGAGAGCTTCGTAAAGTGAAACTCAGGTGTCACAACGTCTTCAAGGCAAGAATCAGCGAAGCCGATGATCTTGGTCTGGTTTCCTGCCAGAGTGAGAGGGATAGTCGTTGTCGAGCATTCCGTCGTGTAGTGCAACACCGGCTCTCTAGCTCCCGTCCAGGCATCAAAGAAGTAAGGAATTCCTCGAGATTGCACAATGAGCTCTCCATTTGAGTACTCAGCGTCGCTGAAGACATATGCATAGCTGATGTTACCGGAGGAGTCCTGGCGCCAGGTGGTATGCCACGTTCCGTTCGTCTTGACGCCAACTCTTGGTTTGAGACCGAGTCCTTCCAGCTTCTCAGCGATTTCGCCCTCTGAAACCTGGTAGACAGAGCTAATATTAAGAAGCTGCTGCAAGCTGGTGTCGAAAGAAAAGCTGACATTGGATGCTTTATTCTCGGTCAGATACTCGCCGCCAGAGCCGCCAGCAATTATGATGGGCAGCCCAGCTTCGGCAAACTCAGTAAGCTTCAGGAGACCTGATGAAGTAAGATTCTGTGATCTAACCACTACAAGCGCTTGATACCTTGCATCCTCGGGCGCGAGCAAGTTGTCCCTTACATATGCCTGGGGGAGGGCAAAGTTATCAGGGGACAAGTAGTTGTAGGACCACCCTGCGCAAAGTCAGCGACCACAACATGACTCCCATAACATTTTCTAGCATACCTTTCAAGATCAGATCATTATATGTATATAGCGTGCCCATGTTACGATCAGTTGCCGTCTGTTTGTTGTAAAATGCAATATCGGTTCTTGGGACGCCTGTCTGCTGGATGTGCTGAACCCTGCCCATGTAGTCCAGCCCAGCTTGAAGGCCATGGTTCCAGTCGGGACGTTTGGGAGAGTATAAATCGGAAACGTAGTATCTGAATGCCGTGTATCCAGGCCAGGTTGTTTGAGGGTAGTTGCCCGAGTATGATTGCCCATGAATGACGAACTGGTTGACCCCTCCCGCGACAGCGCGGTTCATGGCGAAAAGCAGATCTGGGATGGTGAAGCGGTATGCACTACCAAACACCGCACCAAGCTCGTTGGAAATAGCGGTCTTCCTTGCCAGATTGGCTGGTCCCGAGAACTGCCTGTACCCATCGAGGTTATCGTGGAATTGCAAGCTTTCGCACTCAGGGGCGTCGACAAATGGGATGGATGCCTCCATATCCATAGGTAGGTTGTATGAAATCTGCGAAGATAGGCCTAGGCCAAGAGAGTGTGTCCAATTCGCGAGAGTGGTCAGGTACTCCTGGTAGCCATCGGCGAGCGCAGCACGATAGTCGTTGATGTAGCCCTGGCCTTTGTCATGAGTGTCTAGAAAGCACCGTGTATGACCTGGTGCATCATTCTGAAGGTTGATGTTGTGTTGTTGAATATGATGAGAGGAAGATACTGGTGCAAGTCGTAGCCAAACAGCTTCTCGAATCTCTCGGGAAGGGTCCGTGTCCACGATGTATTAGAGAGAATTTCCATACTATCCTCCCAGCCTGAATCGCATTTCAGTTAGACATCATAATGAGAGGTTATTAGGTGTGACTTGCCGTAGTTTCCAACCTCCGTGAGAAGCTCTTTGACGTTGTCGACGAAAATATACTGCTCCCAAAAGTCGTGGACAACCTCGGCGCCTTTGCTGCTGAAGTGATCAACAACGTAGGACCCGTTGTCCCAGATCGTCTCGGTCCTGTTGGATGCAAAAGCGAGGTTCTTGTGTCCAGACAAAGTCTCATAGAAGAGAAATAGTTCGTAGTCGGACGCGTTGGATGAGCTGTTGGATAGGTTGATTGAGAGTTCGCCGGTAGGTGAGATCATGGAAGTGATGTCGTTCAATGAACCGTTTCGCAGGACTAGCTCTTCCCACCAAATCTCTGCCGTTCCGATGATTGATGTTATGTTGATTGTCACGTTTGTTCTAGACGTGACAATTGCCGATACAGCGGACACGAGCTGTCCAGTTCCCCACCCTGGTATGGTGCCGTTGAATTGTCCATTGGCGGCAACGGCCTGAGTCTCGGCGAACTTTGAATGCTGAGTGAGCTTCCACAACCTCCTTTTGATAAGTCAACTTACCAAATCCCATTGAAGTCCTTCATTGCTAGGGTCAGCTGGTATACCTTGGCCTTGGTATGGACCAATCGCAAAGTCCATCGACAGACCAGATTCTTTGTGGGCCTCGAGGCCTGCGATGAGAGTCTTGATGAAGTCTGGGGTTCCGAAACCAGACGTTGACCAATTGACCCCCACAGGCGGCGGTCCTAGCTGGCCGCCGTAATTGTAGAAGGGCAAGAACTCGACTCCTCCCGCCCCGATCTTGCCAGCAGACTGGATGTCTGACTTGACCTTTTCGGGATCAACGGTTCCATCTGGAAGCCAGTATCTGAACCTGGGTCGTTGGACAGCAGGAGGATCAAGGAAGTCCTTGCCGCTGTCCTGTCGGGCGGCCTGGCAAGAGCGTGACAGCAGAAGACCGGCAAAAGCTTGAACACACGAGATGAGTTTCATTGTGCAAAATATTTCTAGCGCTTTCGTCTGCAATATGCCTGTTTCTACATTGAGGTGAATGGTAACGGCCAAGTCTGTATACCAATGCCTCGTCGAGATGCTTAACGCAATTACGACCGACTTCTACTCATCGACATTCATTGCTTGTCTTTCGCTTCGCGTATTCGGCCCAAATACGGGCGAAACTGACATCATTATAGAGGGCGGTGCCACTTCAAGTTCAGATCCAATAATTAGCAAACCAGAGAGGGCAGAGCTTGCATATTCTCTGCGAATACGCGTATCTCGTATTATTACCCAAAATGCCACCTGACTCTAAACGAGGGCACAACCAATAGAGCATCGCCGGAATTTCCCATAGCTGAGGGGTATTTCGATCTCCAACGACTCCTCGTACACGTAGGTCTCCCTGTTCAGCTGCCTATGCCCGTCATGTTGCTCGTGTGACCCTCTTTCGTAGTAGACTGCCGCCATTATCCACCTCAAGACTAACGCGATATCGACATTTCCCCACCATATTCAACGTGGGGACTGGAAACGCAACATCATGGAATTCCCCGAGAGCTACCCTGACATTCCCTCAGTATCCACTCCCCCGGGACCGGTCGTTACTAGTCATTACTACCTGTCAATATACTCGGGTCACCACTTCGCTCTATATTTTCCTCAAAGATGGTTCTTTGTCTTTCCCGAAGTGGCCATCGGGAAATACAAACATATCAAGCATGGCTAATCATTTGACATTGCATGACACACATCCAATTACCACAAACACATATATCCGCTCCTCCAGGTTAGCTGCCAGATTTTCAATGGACGATACCCACCCCAAACCGGCAGTAAAACTCTGTCACGAAGTCGGGATCCGCCTTTGCAGGACTGAGTACCACCCGAGCTCCTCTATCTTCCAATTGCTCTTTCAGATCCTGATCCATGTCATCTTTAACGACTTCAACAATGATTTCCTGCAAGTGTGGCAATCTCTCGCCCTTCCCTTCGACAAAGCCGTCGAACAGGGCTGCCAGGCATTTCTTCATTTGGTGGGGGGAATTTCTGCGACGATCTCCCACTGGCTCGGTCTAAAAATGGAAGTTCTCAAGTGATGGCGGCAGTAAGTCGAGAGCTCGCGGCGCCGCCATCTTGTCCAATGGGTAAACGTCAGGGGCATCTGCAATTTGATACTCCTCGTCGGCCTTTTCGAATTTTGGCCCCATGAGGGTGAGACCGTCAATGTGCAGAGACTTGAGTTGTTTGAAACCCTTCATATCGACGAGTGTTCGGCCGGCGGTGCCATAATGGACCATCATCCACATGGAGAGCTCCACCAAGGTCTCACCGGCGGACTCCATGATGGCGTTCATCATCGCGCCAGCGTCAAGGTTGTGGCCACACCCGTGCCACTTCGTCTCGTATGCAAAGTGCAAGCACTTCAGGTTCGGCAGGCGTGAAAGCAATTCGCGCATCTCTTCTGGCCCGAAGGTGCACCCCACGAGGTCCAGTCTCTCAAGGCGTGGACTGTACTTTGGGTATTCGGGATCGAATGGCATTCCGGTGTATCCATCATCGAGTGCGATACAGCCGCCAATGTAGGCCTCCCGAACGGATTTGATAGCCAGGAAAGGGGTGTTGACCGTCATCTCGTTCCTGCATTCATATCCAGTTCCCGTAAACGGTCTGTAAACTTCCAACTTGGATAGACCAGCTTCTGCAATCGTCGGATCGTTCGCCCGCCGCACAAGGGCATCCAAGACCGGCCAGATAATCTTCCTATGGGAGCGTGGTGTCTCTTCTCCATAGCGACGGTGTCCTGAATTTCTGTCGGGGATCTGGTCCCAACTTTGTGGCAGCGCAAGCTCATGCACATTGGTGAGAAGCGTTAACAGCAACACCTCGGCATGCCCGAAGGTGTCGTCGAGCATCCCCGAAAGCCAAGCTTCCGAATCTACACCAGCTTCGGCAAGATAGAGCGAGTCATTCAGAAGATGCCGAAGTTTGTCGATGACAGCTTCGTCTTTGATGCGGGGGAAAATCGGATGGAGCGCCGGGTGTTCATCAACCATATCATCAGGGGCATCCGTCATCCCCACATTGCCCTTCAGGTCGGCCGTTTCGATATATCGAGGAATCACTGGGTTACGAACGATTTCTGTGATGAGCTCGGTAGCACCCTGAAGTTCAATGCCAGTCTCCTGCGTGACAGGGGCCCAATGCCCCTTCCAGGTGTGCCTCGGTCTCCTATCACCTGATGAGCAGCGGCTACTGAACATGACTGGGACCTTGACATACCCTCTTTGTTTTAACACAGTGTATTTTGGGTAAGAAAAGTGTTTGTATCTCTTTCGAAGGCGGTTGTGCTCGTCTAGATAGATCTTGCTTGCATCATGCAAAGTGGAGCATGTGACTGCGACATTCTCAATGGACTCGGGGATGGTCTCTTTGATGATGCGTTGAAGCAGCTCGAGTGGGAGTCCTAGTAACGACATTTTGCTCGGTAACAGAGTGGAATCCAGTAAGCTGACATCGACGTTCCGAAATTCTTGTTCCAGCCAACTTCAAATGGACACCGAAGTTGTTATGTACTTGATAGGGAATGTTAATGTGGCGGTGACGTCCTGGGCTGCCCCGCATTCCTTCGAGGCAGCAGTTGCGATTTAGCTCAATCCTTCAGCCAGTGATCTCCACCAAGTGCCCCCCATGTGAAGGCAGCGCTAGGCAGGCGCTGTGTGTAAATCGTCCGATGTCAAATAGTCACCATAGAGGTGCTGTTTCAGTTGAGCCCTCTACCAATGGTAAGGTTCTGTCATAATACCTACGTTCACGTTCTCAATATGATCAGAGCGTCTGCCTAATTGTTCGGTTGAAAATACAGATCATAGACGTATGGTATTGCTAGCGCATCATCTCTTGCTGTTCGTAATTTGGGATAACAACTGTAAGAGCTAGAAAGAGTCTTAATATTGCAGTTGCAAAGGCGCGAACCGAGATTTTCCTCCAATCCTCTTCGTCTGTAACTTCCGTTGCCAACCTAACTGGAGGGCCTCATCATTGGTGATCATTAAGCAAATGGAAACAGTTTGACTTCGATGTCTCGAGGAACTTATTGTTGAAAACGTAAAAAGCCTGTTCGGTGAGTATGGAAAAGCACGCCTTCAATTACAGTGGTTGCACAACTTGAAGCTCGTGGCACCAATGATCACTTGCTTGCCACCCCCACGAAAAGTTCCAACAGCATTGTTCACATTGTGGTCCTTTGGTCTAGCAAACATATCCCGACACCAACGCGGGGAAAGAAACCTCTTCGAGACGCTCACGCGCGCCCGTGAAACGAGTTAATTATCGTTAATTATGTTTGCTTTCAGCAAACATTCGCTTGATGATTATCTTCATCTACAGGTTTAGTTGCGACAGCTGTTGAATAGGGAACGCGAAAAGGGGGATGGATTTCAGGGACTCGGTACGTTATCTAACTTTCATCGGGCGACGGTGTCGAAGAGTTCGAAGGCATTGCGATTTGGCCAGGGGTTGTCGCCGAAGTCGACGCAATGTTCCATGAAAGCCCTCGTCGTAAGTGAAAGCCTCGTGCGGCAGCCAGCTCGGCCCGTTAGTCACGCCTTACATCTGTGGTGTGTTGGAAACCGTGATTGTAATCCCCACCTCTGAAAAGGATAATTGTGAAACGCAAATTCATTCATTGAGCTGCAGTAACGGCTGTGTATGTGCAACCCAACCTTGAGCCGGAACGGAGCGAACTTCGGTGACATGGGATGATCATCTTCACCCCTTGCCTGTTATTTGATTCCGGTGCAGGGTGTGAGAGTGCATACATCCTAGCAGAAAATCGGATAGTCAATCTCTCGGCTGGCCTAACGAAAAGCATAAGTACTGCTGGTCATCCTGATCAAGTTCTCGGAATTTCTCCTACCACGAAGGAATAACGACCAGTCACAGTCAGGAGACCTACCCGCATACGATCTTTTCATTCAACCAACTGTATTTCAAACCCTCTCATCATGCGTTTCACTTCAATTATTACCCTCGCCCTCGCCTGCGTTGCCTCGGCGTCGCCGGTCCCTCAAGGACACAAGGAGGCCTTCAGACTCCCTCAAGAGCCTACTGACGCTGTCGAAGCATGATGTCAAGTCAGTGCGTGAACTTCTCCTTACTAGCGGATGCAACGAGGAGAACGGCTTACTAACCCTTTTGTAGTAAAGTCGACTGTTACAGGGGTGCCTCACCATAAGACTCCTGCGAACTGCTTTCAATGACTTTCTTTGTGGAAATATTGCCGAATGGGACGGTTGGCCTACTTGAAGGGGGCGTGATCAGTTGGAATGACTCATGACGACCACTTTTCGGAGTCATTGGGTCCCCGGAACGTTCAAAATCTCATCTGTGTTCTTTACATTTAATCGGGACCTAGGGACCCTTGAGCTGTTGCTTTCATTCAGATCACAGTGTGAGGGACTTGACAGTCAACAATCATTATTTTCTTCAAAAAGGCTGTTACATGATATGGAGGAGCTGTAGTTCATTTGTTTGCGACTGCGGTAAGAATACACTCGTTCATTAATTGATACCACAGAAGCACATGCTGCGATTTAGGACCATATGAACACATTGCTCACATGTTTTCTTCACGGCCGTGCTTGGTATGCTCCATTTATATGCTGAATAACGTGTTTCAGAGTACATATTACCTCTCCAGTGCGTCAAACATGCATTTGTGCAAGCTGTATTCTAGAAAGTCGTCACACCATCGGGTTTTTCCTTCAGAGATGATGTCTGTCCCGAAGGTATAAGACGAGGAACCTTAAAGCAGCACGAGAAGCAGCGACAACCTTCAATGCTCCCGCCTGACACGTAGAAATGTTTCATGGAGATGACGGAATACGAGGAGCATGCAGCGCTGCTAACTAATCAATTAAGCTAAATCTGAGGGTTAAATTTGACTAATTAACTTAACGATCATAATAGTTTTATTTGAATTAACTGTTTTGATTAGTTTTAAATATAATTACCTGAATAGGAAGTTAGTAATACTTTTTATAATGTTCTTAGAGGGTTAAAATACACATTATATAATAATCTAAAACTATCTAACTCTTTCTAGCCCTTTTACTTAAAGTAGTAGCTATTTATAGTAATAGTATTACTTTAAACCTAGTTCTAGAGGTACTAAGTTTATTTAAACGTTAAGAGTATTATTAATAGCTTCTATAATATTAGTAGAAGTTTAGTAAAGTTAAATACTTTTTTATAATTAGTTACTATTACTAAGATAGTAAAGATATAAAAAGTAAGTTTACTAAACGTTAGAAAAGTTTATTAATATAAAATCTACTATTAAATAGAGTTATTAATAAACTAAGTAATAAAGAAATAGAAATATCGCTCTAGCTTATTAAAATTATTAATAGTAGTATTATAAGTCTTACTAGCTAACTATTAATAATATTTAGAGTTCTTAGCTTTTAGAGTAATAATAATTAATATAAATATAGTTTATAGAAGCTATAGATAAAGTTATAGATTAGCTTAGTTAGATATATTAGTATATTATTATTACTAATATTTATAAAGTCCTTTTTAAGTATTATATATCTATATATAAGTTTCTAAAGTGTTTTAATACTTCTAAAGCTATTATAAACCTTACTTAAGATATAGAATCACTATAGTAGTATAGAAGGAAAACTCTATAAGTTTAGTATAATATTTATTAAATATTTACTAGCTATTAATAATTAATAAATATAGATATCTATAAAAGTTAAAGTTAATACTTTAAAGGTGTTATAATTATAAGTATTTAAGCTATAAATAAGTAGAGATACTATTAATTAATAAGGATTATAAAACTACTATTAAGTTTTACTAAAAGTATTAAAATATCTTTATAAGTTAAGATAATTACTATAACTAACTTTTAGTAAGTTAAATAGCTATATAGTTAATCTTAGTATTAGTAGGAATATTAAAAAGCTTATACTAGTCTTTAAGACGATCTAAAAGATACTTTATACTTATTAGAACTTCTTAGAGTTAGCTATACTTATTACTTTTACCTTAGCTTTTATATCTTTTAGTCTATTTATAGAGTAGCTTAAATATTTTATATAACTCTATAAGGACTTACTAGTCTTTATTAGTGAGGATATCTTTACTTAGGATATAATTTATATTATTAAGAAGATCTAAAATATAAAAGATATAACTATTAATCTAGCTATATTTAAGTAAAGCTTACTTAATTATATTATATATTAAGTTCTATTAAGTAGTGTTACTTAATATTAGATTTAGCTTTTAGGATAATTTTTTCTATAGAGTAAAGTTAGTATTATTATTAGTAGCCTTATTACTAATAGCTAAGAAGCTTTTAGATTATTATAATAATAATCTGATATACTTAATGATATTCTAGAGTTTACTAATAGGGCTTCTCTACCTCTAGTAAGCTAGGTTATTTTAAACTCTATTAATATTAAGTAGATAGTTAGACTTCTCCTTAAATACCTTATTATTAATACTATAAATAATAGTATAACTAATAAGGTTAAAGATATAGCTATAGTATTAAATTTAGCGTTATTAAGTATTAGTTTTTATATATAAAGATAATAGAGAAAGAAAGAGAGTTTTAAGGTAAGTGTTATTATTTATAGTATTATTAGATATAGTAATGCTAACTTAATTAATAAGGCCTTAGTTTATAAAAATAGTATAAATAGTTATAGTAACATTCTTATTAGAGTAAATACTAAGCTAGTAGTAGAAAGCTAATAAGTATTAGGTCTATTTCTCTAATTAGTTAATAAAGTAGCTAAATATAGTAATAATAGTATATTAATTAGGGGAGGTCTATAGATTAAACAATATATAGACTTTTATAAGTACTTTTTATATCTCACTTTTAATCTATTTTTTTTAAAGATATAGAGGTGATATAGTTAAGCTTTCTAAGAGTCTTTTAACTAATATATTTAGTTATAAATATTATAATTAAAGAGATTAAGTAAATATTATATATATTAGTTATTAAATGTTAAGAAAGAGTTATTAATATTAATAAAGAAGCTAATAGCTAGCTTTTTAATCTAAGAGACTCTATTATAAAGTATAATAATAGAAGTAGAGCGTTAGTATTTAGAGAGGTGTTTATTATCTCTAGAATTATTACTAGATAGATATTTAGTATAAAGGTGTTTTTTATAGATATAGTAAGTAGATTTAAAGTGCTTTTTAATATTAAATATAGTAGTAACTTTCTATAACTTTCTAAAAGTATTAATTTTATTATAGTGTTAGTAAACCTAATAAGTATTACTTAAATATATTATTAGTATATAAAAAAGTATAGTAGAAGGTGAGTAAATAATAAATATATCTTTAATACTACTTAAGAGGATTTTATAAATAAAGATATTTTTATTTCTAATCTAAGAAGTATAGTTTTAACTACTTTTTCTTAAAATAGCTTCTATATTAATATAATACTACTTTTTTTAAATAGTGTGAGATAAAGTCTTAAGAGTAGTATACTTATTAAGGTTAGTAGTTAATATATTACTAATAGTTAAAAAAGCTTAAATCTAAGTAGTAATCCCTTAAGAAGTTATTTTATAGCTAATAAAGTAATTAATATATTAGTTATACGCTAGTAGAAGTATTATAATAGTAAGAGAGAGGTTAAAAAAAGTATTTAGAAATATATAAAAGTAAAGCTTTAAAGTGTAGTAGTAATAGTAGTAGTAATAGTAGCGCTAGTAATAATATTAAAAAGAGTTATTTTTAAGGGCTAGTAAAAAGGTTAAAAATAAGCTTTTTTTAACCTCTAATAAAGGGGCTAAAAATATATTAATTAAGTAGTATAATAAAAAGTATATTTCTAGTATTTCTAGTATTTCTTAGTAGTGAAGCTAATACTACTAAGAAGTACTTAGTTTTACTCTACTATCTATTAGTATAAAAGTATTACTAAACTAGTATTATTAACTATTTACTTTTTTTTTTTTAGAGATATATTATAATAGGACCTAATAAGCTAGTAGTAAGTCTACTATATAGGAAATTATAGAGATATTAGTTTAAAACTAGCTTAAGTTATTAATTATAGTATAAAAGTTTAAAAAGTTATAACTTTAAACTACTAAAAAAGAATATCTAGTTAACTTTTTTATTTTTTTATTAAATCTTTTAAAAATTCTAATTAGTTTAGAAGCTAGATTTTTATTCTTCTAAGTAACGTCGGTTTAATTAAGATAGTTAAACTAAAAGTATTGTGAGTTTAGCTAATTAATTCTAAAAAAAGCCTCGTTTTGATTAGCTGATTAATTGATTTGATTAATTTGGCTTGATTAGGTAGCAGCGCTAGGAGCATGTAATATGGACCAATTCGCATCTGACATTTGTCAGCTGTCATTACAGCGGCTCTTCAAGACATGTCCTGCCCCTGAGAAGAAAAGAAGTGAGTTCTAACAAAAGCATTCATGGCAGCTCTTGGCAACTGATAGAGCCTGCGGGATCCGCTTGGTGGAGAAGAGACCCAGCTTTCAAGCCCAGGCTTCTGCAGCCAAGAAAGATTGAATTGAGGCTCGCCAGTGAGACCTTCCATATCTCGTCATCGAGAAACAGATTCCGTATACAGTATTCATTGAGAGGCAGATAATATGCATCGGAGAAGTCCTATCTCAGATGGCGATTGCGGCTGAAATGATGATGTCAACTTGGGCTCGGGCAAGAGCCGAAGGTGTGTTCGAAATAGGAAAGAGCTTTTGCGATAGGAAAGCTAAGCGGGCGCAACTTCTCGGCGTTATTGGTGATAATGTGGACTCTTGTCATTGAAAAATAGGGGTTGAGATTCCTGAAATGTTCACAGGCATGACGAAGCAGGTGCCCGAGAACGAGCCTTAACGCTCTCAGGGGCAACGACGATTGTGATGGTCGAATGCGAGGACCAAGATGCACGTATTTCGAACGGAGCAAGAGGATATCTGACTAGGATCCATCTAACTGACCAATTGGACTGTTCTCTACTTGAAAGTTGAGAACCATCAGTACCTCTTCGAAGGTGCACAATCGTGTTGCTCCCGGAGTACTCCGTCTGTGAATTACTCAGTTTTCTACACGTGAAGGAGGTGTTGACAACGGAAATGTCCGCCCCCGGACAATCACCATCACTTTCGACAACATTATCGTATGTGCAATGATGAAGGACTCTTGGCCGACGGGTCCCAGCGACCCTTTGTATGAATACGCGGGTCGGTGTTTTCGGACGCGCGATCAAATTCCTCAACATTCGATGAATTTCGCATTTCGCGATACAACCACAGCTTGGAAAACTTTCTACGCGCCTATAAACGTCATAATCGGGGAATTGCAGGCCTCACGCATTCGCGATTCGCATCAACGTCTCGAAATAAACGGCGGCTGTCCAGTTTTTAAATAGAGTAAACTTTCGCACCAACAGCTCAAACGCGCCCTCGCTCACCCGGAATAGCGACGACCATTGGGCTGAGAGAGAGAGAGCGAAAGAGAAATTCAATCTGTGACGCATGCCTGCCTACCGGTTCATTTTGCCAAGTCGTGGATGCCATGGGGGTGATGAAACCTGCGCAAAGACGATTGCAGAGTGTCATTGCTACCACCAAAAAAGAGACCTCAGGGGACGGAGTTGCAGTTATATCACAGGGCGGATTTAACCTTCTGGAAGGTGCTGAGTGCAGTTCTCCTCACACCTAAATTTTGGACAGGCCACCTGTAAATCCTTCTTGGTACGCGAGTGGGCTGGACGGTCGGGTGCCTGGCCTAGATTTGTAGATCAATATGTAGCTCCCTGCGCGGGTTTCATTAGTGTGGACTCGATCCTTGCCCACCTCTGTCCGCGCCCATGGTTGGCTCTCACGTCCTTAATCCAGACCGCTTGGCATCTCACGAGATTAGACCTTTCTTTTTCGTGATGGTCCTCCGCCGTCGACTTGCCTCATTTGTATGCTACGGCGGAGGAAACCGGAGCCGTCCCGGTCGGTCATGAGCCGGACCAAACTTGGAATGAACTTGGGAATGCGGGGACTTTTCTTTGTTTTTCTGCGCATGCAAGTGTCAAGAACATTCCGCAGCCCACAATAGCCCCGGGCTTCATGTCCGATGACGGGGCGCTCTCCACCGGATCCGTTAGCATTGTGGTGGCCCGGAAGGATGCTTTCGAGGCTTCGGACGATCGGCCGTCGACCGAGATCGACTCGGCTCGCTAGGCGTTATCTCTCGGCTGCCCGGCAGCTCGGAGCTGTGAATAGAATCAGTTTTGAACCGACCGATACTCGTTGCATCGAAGGGGAGGCCGTGTAGCTTAAATGCAACTATAGACATGGAGGTGCCGTGAGCTCTGGGGCGGGCAAGCTCTATCCGAGCCATGGGAGTCGATCGCAGGCCTGCGCGAATGGATCTGCAATGGAAGCGGTTGGACTTGGTGATCCCGACGCGCTCCCACCTTCCAGAAAAACTCTGCGCTCCGTGGCTGGCTGCCCGGTTTGAGCTCTATGTATATGCATGGATGGGGTAGTATGTCGCATTTCTGCTTTCCAATATGCACAGGGCGTTGATGGTGATTGACAAATAATTCCCGGCTGCGAGTGTCTTGCAAAAACAAGATGGAACATGGTGTTCAAGCAGGCAGAGAAGCGAGTTACACGAGCAAGAAGCGGCTCTGAAGACAAATTTGGAAGTTCCTGTGCAGTCTACTACCGATGACTCGCCAACTCAGTAATAGAGTATCTACAGAGCACGCTGTAGAGAGCGCATCATTAGCAATAACCAAATCGTAGACCGCCTAGGTCTATCAGTTGATTTTACGCTGATCGTTGCCCTCCGGATTTGTAAGACGAGTCAAAACCCTCGTTATCGTTTAGAGAAGAAAAAACGGAAAGACTTGGCCTCAACGTGACAGCGTCACAACGGGCGGCTCTCACGGAAGACAAGACTACTTGGCAACTGACATCGCCTCCCATGGATTGCGAATCTTGCATCAAGTTTCTCTTGTGAAAAATGCTTGTCTTCACATTTGAGGCTCCGCCACGATGTT
This sequence comes from Colletotrichum viniferum, assembly GCA_020226115.1. Lineage (NCBI taxonomy): Eukaryota > Fungi > Ascomycota > Sordariomycetes > Glomerellales > Glomerellaceae > Colletotrichum > Colletotrichum viniferum. Next base: position 1,859,341 of record JAGFBE010000011.1, on the reverse strand, counting down.
CTGTCGCGTCCCGGTCGCCACCACCACCCACCGGGAGCACATTAGATCCGGGTGGCTTTGAAAGACATCGCGGGGACCGCGGCCTCGTCCGCGATAGGTCCGACTGTCAATACATTCTAGGCAACCCCATGTTCGACGTCGGGAGTTTTCGCGATAGAAAAAGCGGGATGTTGTTGAATGGAATGCGAGTGATTTTTTTCTTCTTTCACAGTTACTCTTTTTGATTTCGGAAATGCCCCAATTGAAAGAAAAAAAAAAACCTGGATGGAGTTGTCGAGCCAAATCTCGCTTTCAAAATACGTCATCACGGATTTGGCAGGTAGCATTGTAGTGAACATCCGGAAATGTGACCTACCTCTTGCGCGAACCGAGGGAGGTTTATCCCTGTTTTTGAAGAAGAAGAAAATGTAGAAGTGTTTCTCAGACACCGGACGATTCAAGCATGATTTTCACTCAACAACAAACAAAAAACAAACGATTAGGGGAATAGGAAAAGGGATGAACTGCACTAGCACATGGCCAAGTCTATGCACTGGGGAATCGGGACATTGGCCACGCAGTGACACACACGTGGGTTGCTTGCTTCACCGCACAGTGAATGATGGAAAGTCGGGATTCACTTGCCTCGACTGTTCTTCACCACGTCGGAACTCGACCGAGTCTCCGAGGCCAAGATCGTCTTTAATCGGGAGCAGCAGTTTGTCCGTGACGTGGGATTCTTCAAGGACCGGGCCAACAAACTCATCCAGACTTCCGGGACGGGTTCCCTCGCCAGGCGCAGCGTCACAACCAACACTGTCACCACGCGCGCGCTTGCCCACACGGCGGACCCCATTTCCTCCCTCGCGTAGCCCTGAACTGTCATCATGTCGCAGCCATCACCCACTGCGACGACTTGGCTCATTACTTGGCTGACTTATTATTCAGCTATTACACAGGCGAGTTATAGCGCTAGCATGTCTCCTGCCAGGGCGAGTCAGTTTCCCGTGCCATCCCTGTACCCAACTGCCAGGGGGGCTCGCTTGTAGAAGACTCCAGGAACACACTGTAAAAACCGTGAAACTGGCTCCATCCCGTCTGTCGTCCATCAACTTGATACGTCAGTCGTGCGCCCATGGATCGCGGACGGCATTTGCTGGCCCACCGCCCAAGATCTGATAACGGTCTTCTCCCCGGATCAGGAGGTCGCTTTTGCACCGTCACACTTGGCAGCGGGTCGACTTCGTCTATCTGAGTTAAAACCACCATTATAATCCCTCCGTCACTCTCTCGTGACAAGCCACTCAAGCTTCCGCATTAGGTCTGTCGAGCGACCCGCCCAATCCAGCTTCGCTGGGACTACCGAGTGTCACCCAACCCCAACATGTCCGAAAAATAAATCAAGACCGCGCCCGTTTTGCCAAGACATACTTCCCTGGATGCAGACAGCTTCTCCCATCGGGCCTTCATGCGACGGGAAGGAAGTCACTTTCATCCCAACATTGGACGGGGCACCACGCACCGCTCAACAACACCACACCCATGGCGCACGTCATGGAGCTGGTCACTTGGGCGTAGCGTCTGGCCCGCTCCGATGCCCGAATGCGGACTTGATCCAGGAGCCTCGGAGGGATGCCAAGAAGGTGAGGTTTATAGTAAGGAGAGGGGGGTTGACAGCTAGACGTCGTGGCGTCGTGGCATCGCGGCGGAATGATAAATAGCCTCGCAGGGCCGCGTATTCTTGCTGTTCAGAAAAAAAATCTTCCCCATCGCATCCGTGCTTGGCTGTCATCACTCACCACGATTCACTCATTATTGGACAACATGCGCGCTGCTCTCATCACCTCCGCCCTGGCGACCGGCGCCATCGCCGCCCGCCCGTTCCTGAACGAGCCGGATACCGGTATCGATGGCGTCCTGCCTGACCTCCAGGTCGGCAGTCTGCCCAACCTCACCAACATGGTCGGCCTCCCCGACTTCGAGTTTGCTGCCCGCAACTACCTCCCCCTCCGCAACTACACCTACTACCGCAACGGTGCCGCCGGCGAGTGGTCCTACCGCAACAACCTGGAGGTCTACAACCGCTACCGCCTCCGCCCCCGTGTCATGGTCGACATCACCAACATTGAGCAGACCCTGAGGTAAGTCCAGGCTCCTTCGCCCAGTCATCAGACGAACCGCTTCCCTGGTTGCGCATATCATCATGTTAAAAGACTCTCATGCTGATTCGTGTAGCACCACCATCCTGGGCCACAACTTCTCTGCCCCCATCTTCATTAGCCCCTGCGCCCGTGCAGGCTACGCCCATGAGGATGCTGAGCTGAACCTGATGAAGGCCGCTGGAAACGAGAACATTCTGTACATGCCTTCTCTGTACGCCTCCAAGACCATCGAGGAGATCGCCGCCGTCAAGAAGGAGGGTCAGGTCGCCTTCCAGCAGATCTACCTGACTGCCAACGACACCGAGACCCAGGCTCTCTTTAAGCAGATTGAGGCCTCCGGCGCCAACGGTGTGGTCTACACTGTCGACTCTGCTGCTGATGGCAACCGTCACCGCGCCGCCCGCTTCGGTGTCGGCTCCGCCGACTCTGAGTACTCCCTCATCACCTGGCCCGAGTACCACCGCCTGGCCAAGATGACCAAGCTCCCCTTCATCATCAAGGGAATCATGAGCGTCGAGGACGCCGAGGCCGCCATCAAGAACAACGTCCCCGCCATCATCCTCTCTAACCACGGTGGTCGCCAGCTTGACGGCTCCCCCTCTTCCCTCGAGGTCGCCATCGAGATCTACGAGAAGGACCCCGAGATCTTCAAGAAGATTGAGATCTACGCCGACGGTGGTGTCCGCTACGGCGCCGACGCCCTCAAGCTCCTTGCCCTCGGTGTTAAGGCCGTCGGTATGGGCCGTCCCTTCATGTTCGCCAACGTCTTCGGCGAGGAGGGTGTCACCAAGGCCATCCAGATGATCAAGCACGAGCTCGCCATCGATGCCGCCAACCTCGGTGTTCCCGACCTCAAGAAGATCGACGCCAGCTACGTCAAGTGGACCCCCAACAACTGGTACTCTTAAACGTGCCAGGTAGCACAATGTCGCGAGGGAGGGTTGTTCCAGGAAGTTCGCACGACCTACTATGATACCACATGAGTTTTGTACATACTCTTTTTCCTTTCTAGCTGCACATAGCTTTTAGACGCGAATGGATGACCCTCAATCAAAAGTCTTTGTTCAACTTGATGAATGATATGTGTTTTGTTTCCGAGTGCCTATGATGTTCCGGAAACAGCTTGTGTAACTCACTTTGCATTTATTCTCCCTCGATCATGATGATCGTATGATTTGTTCAATAGCCCTTACCTATTCTGGGGTTTAGGTATTTAAGCCTGAGTTAATTTGGATCAACCTCTCGACATTATACTTCTCAAACACCACACTTTACTCAATTTCTCAAGAACCATTGATAACATATCAGGCAAGCGCACCAACAGCACTCTCACTCAAAATGTGCACCTACAAATACGCTTTTATCGCCTGCAACTCGTGCGCCAAGGACATCAATCGCGTCACTGGGTCTGACGGAAAGCCTTGCGACCTCTATCGCGAATCCAATCCCGGCTGCCCCGACCAAACCCAGATTCACTACCACACCTTTCGCAGATTCTGCTCTGAGTGTGACCCTGAGTGCTCTTGCTTCCCCGAAGAGGAGGTAGACAAGATGTTGATTGAGTCATGTTGGGTCTTCAAGGATAGAGGAGTTTGTTGCTCGGACTCTGTCATATGTTTCGTTCGTCTAAACTGAGATTGCAAGTGTCTAATAGACTTTTGTTTGGGCCTTTACACATCGGACATTTCCTATTTAAAGTCTTGCCCCGTGACAACTGCCCATCTTTAATGACCAGACCCCAACATGTACAAGCAGCATCCATGTTGTCTGCACGTTGTGGAGCTTGCAGTATGAGGTCTTTTCCAGCAAGTGGGTCTGCGAGACAAGCCCTAGCACCTGCCCACAACATAAGATGGTCTCGGGCGAACTGGATACCAACAAGAGGCCCTATGGCGCAACGGTAGCGCGTTCGACTCCAGATCGAAAGGTAAGACACCACACCGGGGTTTCGATTTACCCACAACACTACAATTCGTACAATTGGCTAACGAAATCGCGCCAGGTTATCCGTTCAAATCGGGTTGGGGTCATTTCTTTTGTCTTTTAGAGCTTTCGTCATGTTTCTTTTTGTTGTCGTGGTGCTTGGTTGTGGTGTTGAGTCGCTTAGGGGGTCCTAAATACCTCTGGACACCACGCGCGATTGAACAGCCGCGACATGTCCAATCGCTTTTTTGAAACTTCTAGCATGTTGAATAGTCATTTAAAAGTAACTGCGGGGTTGTTGGAGGTCAATTGGGCAAATGGCGCGTTCGTGGTATTATCTGGAAATAGGTGTGTTTGTAGTGAAGTTGTGTAGCGAATGTGGAAGGAGTCGGAAAAGAAACACCCGACAATTAATTGCCTGCATCGGGGTAAAATTGAGGTAAACAGTTTACGTTTAGACAGGCAACGTAAAGGGTTGCGAACAACTGCTTTGTAGGCATTCTTTACATCCTGGGGCAGTTTCTAGCGCGACGATAGAGCACAATCTGCATAAGATAGAATAGGCTGAGGTGGAGAGAAAGATAATATCGACACTCTTAATCATTGAAGAAACTGTACTATGAATTCTATGGACGATTGAGGTTCATGAAATGCAAGAAGAATGCTGCAGCTGTGCGCCGCACCATCCCAGGTGTGCGCACACGCTCATCACAAAACTCGTCCAGACATTTGCAATTTGTGTCTTAAGCCTCCTTGTTCTCAGTTTTCAGAGGTTTGCGTGCGTACAGAGCGTCCCTGAGTATGTCTTAGCATTCCGGTGAATTCTTTCTTCTCTCTTCCCATGACTCACATGTAATAGAATGGCTGGATCTTCGAGTTCCTGAAAGCCGCCCTCACCTCAGTGATGGTAACCTGAGCCTCAGCGTAGCTGAAACCTAGAGCCTCTCTGAGGAGATAGAGCATAAAACCCTCCAGAGACATCTCCATGAATTCCAGGTTACATTGACCAAGTCTCTTGAGATCTGCCCTCGCTGGCCAGGAACCGATTGGGATCTTCCACTTCTTCTCGACAAGCTCGGTGTACCCAGCATCGAGAAGCCCCTGCTTGAACTTCCCTGAGGACACATTACCCGAAGGCTTGCCAATTTTGGCCTGGCCCTCGCAAGTCCACGCATGCCACTTGTTGAAAATGTGGTTTTCGTCCAAAACAGTGTTTTGAGAGCGACCTTTCGTATCGAATTCGATGATCTCGAACCATCCTCCAGGCTTCGTGTAATGAAATGCTTCTTTGCAGAATTTCGGCACATCCTTGAAACAAGCCTCTAGATTCCGGGCATGGATGTAGTCGAAGTGATCTTTGGGCCAGCCGGTCCATTTTTCCTCAAAATCATCTATGAGAAACTTGACATTAGGAGGAACCCACGTAGGCTGAGTCGGCGATAGATCGGTGCCGACGACCTCAGCTGAAGGATACTCGTCGGCAAATTCCCTTCCAGCGACATGTAAGCAAATGGACTCAGTATGAAGCAGGAGATCTGGTGGCTTACATGGCCCAGATACCCGTGCCAGTACCAAGGTCGAGAACCCTCTGAGAATGTGTGAGTAACAGCACTCCTGCAGTAAATCAGGGCTTTGCCTCTACCTGGGGGCTGTCTCCAATCGGCGCCAATGCCAGCCTGCCATCAAAAAAGTCGGTCATCCAATAGTGGCTGTTGAGTATTAGAATGACATGAATAAATGCTTCCGAAGCTACCAATGTGGGCATCCTGAGCAAAGTTCCATCGGGAAGACTCACTTGAAGTCAAGAGCATCATTATGCTTTTCGTCGTTGGGTCCCCAGTACTCGGTTTTCTGTGTGTACGTACGACCATGAATTTCGCGGTATTCCTTGATGCTCTCGGTGAGGGACGCCGTGGATGAACTGTACGTGCTGTGCATAAAGGTTCAGCATGAGTTCTGCCAAATGCTTGCGGAGGGGACATCGGCAAAGCATACCTGTTCCGGTCACTTTGATCGTCCTCGACCTCAGATTCTAGACCAGGATCCTGCATGTCGCCAAGGCTTGTCAGTGGCAACTTTTACCAGACGATTCCCAACACATACGACGGTAATCGGGGCCGCAACAGGTGCAGTAGTACTCATTTTGAGGCAATTCGGAGGACGAGGTAATAATGAAAGCTGAACAGAGTATTCTCCAGAGCTTTCGAACAGGGAGAGCGTAACGACAAAACATGTGAGGGGTGTGACCCCTCTTTTGTAGTCCCTGTTTCGTGTTGGAACCTGTTGGTTCAATTCTTGAAGAAGTAAATGCATCGTGCACATGCGTAATCTGCAGGCCGGGGTGGAAGCGACGTTTTGGGCCGTCTCCCCGATCCAATCAGAGTCCACAGCGCTTCAATTAACCACGGAATCGATGCCACATTCATACCGGCGCATTCTGGGTGGCCACAGTCGCTGAGCGCGTGGTGAACCAGGGTGCTTTGGTCGTGAAGTGTGGCAATCTAGACTGAAGCTGCCCTCAATCTACATTGTCTGTGTTGTACCAATCGGCAAAGCGTTAAAGAGGGAATGCGGATGTTGCGGATATCGCAGGATCTGGTGAAAACTGAACTGGTTGTTCTTTGCAACTTGCCTGTAGGGAGGAGATGTGTCGGTAATACCTCCTAGGTAATAGGTAGTCAGTGTTGAGTATGGCACCTGTTTCTTTGATGGATCAGCTGCATCTCCAAAGAGTCTTAACACCGAAAATGACAGTTGATGACCAGAACACTTGGCGTATGGGTCTGAATTTTCTTACCCTGGTATCTTTTTTCGTGTCTTCTCTCGTGTTGTTCATTCATGCGCGGGACTTCTGCAGAATGCAGATGCATTCGCAGGGGTTATTCGCCAGTCCATGTTTTTGTCCAATTAGAGCGCCTAGTTTCCATCAACCTCGGAAGTGGTTCGATAGGAAAGGTTGGGGGATCGGCCCCGAAGGCCGCCTCCGCCAGGATGGGGCACCAATAATGAATTTCATAAATATTGCTGACTGTGATCCAGAATCAATTGAAAGAATACAAGAAGCAGCCGAGGTCAGGTGAAAGTGATCGCACAGCGTCTGCCGTATACCAGGGGATTTGGTATGTTGCTCAGTTTATTAATGACATGTTCATCTCGTGTATCGTGAAACATGGGATGTGGAGCGAAGTCTTTTACCGCTAGTAAAACAGATGATCCTATCATAAAGTCTCAGGCCCTTCATACCGCCGTTATTGTGTCATGAGATTGAGATTCCTTGGCGATCGCTGCCTTTCTCTCTTTTGAGACCTCCGGTTTGCGAGCATAGATGACGTGCCTTGATGCTGGTTAGCATGACGACAAAACCGCGTTATCATCCCGTTGTGCATGACACTTACATGTAGTAAAATGACTGCAACCTCGGATCTCGCATCGCAGTCCTGTATTCGCTGAACATGACCTGGCACTTCTCGTAACTGAAGCCGGCAACTTCCTTCAGCAAATAGAGCCCGAACCCTTCCAAGGAGTCGCTCAAGAAGTCGAGAATGGTCCAGCCCAGTTGTTTAAGCTTTGGATCTGCACACCAGCCGCCAATCGGAATTTTCCACCTGTGATGCACGAGATCAACGTAGCCAGCCTGCTCTAGCGCCCTCTGAAGCGCACCCGTCCGGACGTTCTCTCCCGGTTTTCCGAGCTTATTCGCAGCAGTAATCAAGGCCGTATAACAAGTCCTGTAGATGTGATCTTCTGGCAATTCCGAGACTTGTGATCGGGCCTGTGATTCGAACTCCAGGAACTCGATGTATCCGCCCGGTTTAGTGCGGTTGTAGGCCTCCTTCATTGTCGTGGGCAGGTCGGTGAAGCAGGCTTCAAGGTTACGTCCGTGGATGAAGTCAAAGTGATCTTTCGGCCATGTCCATTCTTGGTTAAAGTCGTCGATTTGAAACTTTAGGTTAGGCGGTACCCAAGTAGGTTGGATGGGTGACAGATCGACTCCAGTAACCTCGGCGGAGGGATACTGATCGGCCATGTCTCTGGTTCATGTCAGTATGCAGTGTGGGTCCAGAGGTCGAGGTTATTCACATGGCCCATATACCTGTACCGGTACCCATGTCGAGGATTCTCTGTAGCACTTGTCAGCCTGGCTTGTAGCAAGTTTTAGCCCAAGAAGAAGAATCATACCTGAGGATGGTCGTCGATGGGAGCATGGAATAATCTGCCCTCGAAAAAGTCCGTAATCCAGAAGTGGCTGGGAAATATGGTTAGCAATTGGCCATCTGATACCAAGTCACCACTTTCAAGAATGCCTGTAATTGAAAAACAACTTACTTGAAGTCGAGAGCTTCACTCTGTCTTTCATCGTTCGGGCCCCAATACTCTGATCTCTGGGTATACGTTCGTCCATGTATCTCACGATATTGCATGATACTCTCAGTCAATGACACCGTTGACTGTGGATAGATACTGCAACCAAACCCGCCTTAGCACTCCAAATTCATGCGCAACATTGCATGTGGAGATTCGGTTTGTACCTGGCGATATCATCGTCCGTGCCAGCTTCAACGGCTGGATCCTGCAGGTGCGCGAGTCGCGCGAGTCAGTAAACCTCCGAATCCATCTTAACCCCTGAGAATGTCACGGACGGATAGGGGGCCGCACCACTGGAATCACACTGTCACTGCTGTCGGAAGGCCTTGGCCTGGGAGGGTCGTCGTCGCACATCGTGTCGGCGGTCGTTGGAATCACGCAAAACGAGCGGGCAGCAAGAATGGATGAAAGGAAGAAAAGCCGCCCGAGTTGTCGGGACGGAAGACGCTCTCCATTTGTATCGGCATGGCGTCCTATCTTCGTCCGATCCTGTTCTGCGTGTCGCAGACCGAGCAGCCCAGGGGCCCTGTCCGTCCGTGCCCCCGCACCAATGAAGCATCAAGCTTTCTCAGGCGACCGCGGGTTGGATACCCTTTGCGGACGATGAAATGTTGGCCTGGGTCTGGTCTGGAGGGATATCGCGCCATAGCTCTTGCTTCCACGTGGTTGATTCGTAGACCCTAGACTTGGCCATGTGCTCGAGATATGACAGCGGCTCATCCCGGAATTTGTTCATCATCTCGTCTTCATGATTGTCGGGTCTTAATTTCCTCCTCACGATTGTGTGTTTCTCACCAACGCTGACGTTGACATCTCGGGTTTTTGGCGGTTAAAGATGCTCGGGAGTGCCAGCATCAAAACCGGATTCCAGGTTCTGCTCACCGCTCAGGTCAGCTTTTCGAAACCAGATCAAATAGCGCAGTTTGAATGCGGGTCCTAAGCTGGGGTGACATCGGCCTTTATCTCGAAAATCTAGCTTGTCTCCACCAAGGCAAAAGTTGACTGAGATATTCTAAATAATCAAAAAGAATCATGTTAATACAGGAGAATGTCATATGAGCTTGTCCAATAAAGCGACGTGAAAAGACGGCCTTCTCAGACGAATGAGGCATGAATTAACTGGCTATTGATAGTCTTTGAGTGTAAGTGGCATGGGGACGACCTCCTGCGACAGCTCCACTGCTCAAACTACATTAGGCGGCAGGTGTCTCCGCAGTCTCTCTGGGCTTGCGACCGTAGACAAGGTGGCTATGTGGTGAGTTAGTCAACAAGTATCATACAGAGCCCAAAGAAGAGCAGCAATGGCTTGACTTACAAGTGATAGTACACCTGATTCTTGAGGTCGCGTAGCTCTTTCCGCATTTCAGCGACGAACACCATGATCTCCGTGTACTCCCAGCCAAGTACCTCCTTCAACAAGTAAAGAGCAAAAGACTCGAGCATAGAGTCATTGTACTCAAGGGTACACGCCCCGAGCCTCTTCAACTCCGGGTCTTTGCTCCATCCACCAATGGGAATCTTCCATACCTTCTCCTCTTCAACCACGAATCCTGCTTCCGTCATGCCCTTAGCAATGCCGTGATTGTCGACGTTCCTCAGAGTCTTTCCCATTCTATCGGTGGATTCTGTCATGGCTTTGTACCATCTTCGGAAGATGTGGTCTTCGGTGACCTCGACTGACTGGGAGTGGTACTCGATGTCGATTTGCTTTACCTCGATGTAGCCTCCCGGTTTTGTAGCTTTGAAAGCTTGCTCATAAAGCCTGGGCCAGTCTGCGACTCCAGCTTCCAAATTTCGGATGTGGATCAAGTCGAAATGATTTGCCGGGAACGTCCAATCAAGCTCGAAGTCATCAATCTGGAATTTGCAGTTCGGGGGCACCCAGCCAGGCTGAATCGGAGAGATGTCGGTGCCAATAACCTCCGCCGAAGGATGTGTGTCGGCAAAGTCACTGAGGAATATGTCAGTGAAGTTTCCAGGGCCTAGCCAAATCCAGTTCTGCTCACGTCGCCCATATTCCCGTGCCCGTGCCAAGGTCAAGAACATGCTATGTTGGGACGCAGTCAGTTACCAACCTCCCATGGTTCGTCTCAAGGGTGACAAACCTGGGGGTTCTTGAGAGGAACCAGAGTCAACTTTTGACCAAGCAGATCCGTCATCCAGTAGTGACTTTTGTGGATCAGTTTAGGTATCGATATTGTTTTGGTAGTCGAAGCGCATACTTGAAATCCAGAGCGTCCTGTTCTCTCTCATCGTTTGGAGCCCAGTATGCTGTCTTCTGAGAGAAGGTCCGACCATGGAGCTCCCTGTACTCGCGCACGCTCTCAGAGAGAGAAGTAGTTGACGACGTGCGGATGCTGCCATCCGCCCGAATTAGTGAATAGCAAGGCTTTGGAAAATCTGCAAAACCCTACCTCGATGTCTCAGTCACGTCGTCCACATCCGCTCCGGTGGCCGCATTGGGGTCCTGCGAAGAAAGGTCAGCATGACGGTTCATCGTTGTGAAAGCTATGCGAAAGCGGGGACATACGACAGGGATGTCTTGCTCAGTGTTTGGATTCAACATGTTGTCGGCAGATTTCCGAGGCGGCAATGATGAGTTTCTGTCCCAAGTGTGAGAATTCTGGGAGAAATCAGAGCGGCGAAAGAACAAACGGGCAGGGCTCGTCCTTTGTACTGTTCAAAATGCTGTTGGTGCTAAATATGCAGGTTGTGCAATCCGTGAGCTAGGGATGGGTCGCGTGGGGATGAAAGTCCGTCTCCCCGGGCCAATGAACATCGTCCTTCCCCAGCCATTGTCAGGCTCTAGACTCGTTTCAGTAGGTTCTCTGGCTGGGCGTGTGTCCACCGAGACACAATTGACAGGGACAATATACGACGGAGTGGATTTTGCTGGCCAATTCTGGTGGGCTTGTTCTAGGTGCAGACTGGTGGCTAAAGAACAACGCCACAGTCCGAGAGGATGGACAAACTGCATGTTCCCCTCATTTTCCCACTCAAACACGTTTTCTTTTCATTTGGTCTCGCTTCTTGACCACTCAGACGAAGTCTTGGCAACTCTGCATCAGAGAACTCGCGTGCTGGGTCATGCCCACTATGTAAGCATCCAATGGGGGAAAAGCTCAATCCCTCAATTCTCTACTGCGAATGTTTGGATAATGACATGAAATTTAATGTGTATGTCACGATATTGAAAGAACACTGCAAGCCTAGGTATTTTGTAAAGAGAAATGGAAGCAGGGCAGTCTTTGAATGACTCGCATCAAGACAAGGGGAGGACTCGGTGCCAAGACGAGTGGCATTTCAAATTCTCCGGCTCCCCGAGAATTTTCATTTATGGATGTCTTCTAGCATTGCATCGAAAAGCTGAGAGGGTTTCAGAAACCTGATCTGGTCGAAGTCATGAAATCTGTTCACCTGACGTAGATTGCTGCCCTGTGCATCCCATCATCGAAAGGGAGAATGGATGTTCGCGCAGCTTGAGATATGAACGGAGCAGGCACTGGGACGTTTCTGCTCGACCATGAATGACAGCCTGTGACACGGGGAGAACACAGGAATATGTGCGTGATGGTAGCATATCTTGCGGGCAGTTAAGAAGCTTGCAGTTTGGGTTGAAGAACTCAAGCTGGTGATTGATAGGATCAATGACAGCCAACTGGCCTTGGCTGTACAAAATGCTGAGGCAAACCCGAGAGCGAGGTGCACAAGGAGGAAAAATGAAACCGAAAACAGCTGCGCCTGCCAACTTCCTTCTTCAGCCATGAGCGTGGTGAATCGCCAGGGAGTCACTTCCCAGGCGCCGCTCGCACTTTTGGAGGGGAGAAGGGTTTATTATTAGCGAGAAAAGTCATTGGGTGTGTGTTCTGCATCCTCCCTGTTGGCTTGCACCAACACGTACTGATACCCTTGCACTTACAGCGCCGCGTATTCAGAAAACTGGGCTCTTGAGTAGCCCCTCTTCTCTGGGAATTTCGAGTCCCTATTTCTTTTCTTCCTTCTTTTTCCTCATCCTCCACTGTAAATGTTTACTCAAGTGCGAGAGTTGTAGCAGTGCTAGTCTCAATATGGCCGATATATCAAGAACGAAATCCGGTTCGCCGCTGGGCAACCCATCGAGTTCGGTTGCCTCACCTCCGAAGAGCTCCCCCACCAGTTCACCCCCGCCCGCTGGATCCCCAGCTGATGATCCGGCACCACTACAGGCTGATGGAAATTTGGTACGGCTCACTCCTAGTCCTTTTTTTTTTTTGAGCGACTTTGTCTAACTCCCAGAAAGCCTCAAGAAATTGATACCGAACGATTGTGAATTGGCGTATCCGACAGTCCCACGAAATTAGCTGATGAATTAGCAAGGTGATCCTACACAGCGTCGTTGGCTTCTAGTGCTGTCGATTATCCTGTTGAATATGGGCGCCGATACCATGCCTTCCGCCCAGGCTGTGAGTAATTTTCTTCCTCGAGAACTGGCCGACAGTCTTTTCGCACTCTGACAAATGTACACCGCTGATATGAAGAACTTCAGCATATGTGCTTCCCAACGATGAAGTTCGTGGTTCACACCTTTTACTGCGACAAGCTCTCACAACTAAATGTATCTAGTACGAGATGGACCGTCTCGACTTCGTCCACGCGCTGTTCGTAAGAGCTCTTGGAGACAGGCTTTACCTCGCGCCTCTTGAAAAGGAGAAGGTTCAAAAGATCCTGGATATCGGAACTGAGACCGGTATTTGTAGGTGCCAAATCAGATGGAACAACAGAATATGCAAATGTGCTGAGTTGCGCAGGGGCTATGGAAATTGGTGACATTTTTCCGAACGCCGAGGTACGTGTTTCCTACCATAACTTACCTTATGAAGATGCGCATCAGTTTGGGGTCCTGCAACTACAATTGGTACATCAGCTCTGACTGGGCCAAGAGGTGATTGGCAACGACCTCAGCGCTATCCAGCCCGAGTGGTAGGACCTCCTGAACATGAGAGAAAAGCCAAGCTTCGTCCTGACCTAAGAATAGGGTTCCACCCAATGTCAAGTTCGAAATCGACGACGTCGAAAGCCCATGGATCGGTGACAGAAAGTACGACTACATCATGTGTCGCTGCATGGCTGCTTGTCTCGAAGATTGGCCGAAGCTCATGCAGAACATTTACGAGTCTGTACCTGAACCCCGAAGACAAAGAGACCTGACATCTAACCGTACAATCCCAGCCATCTCAATCCTGGCGGATGGGCCGAGTTCCAAGACACAAGCATTGAGTACTATTCGGACGATGGAACTCTCACTGAAGAGCACTATTTCCGTCAGTGGAACAAGACCCTTGTTGAAGCAATTGCCTCAATTGGGCGCGAGCCCTCGCCTGGTCCTAAGCTCGAGGGATGGGTCCGTAACACTGGGTTCCAAAGGATCAACCATTCAAAGGTCAAGATCCCATTGGCACCTTGGCCAAAAGATCCCTTTTACAAGGCCCTAGGAGCAATGAACTTGACGCAAGTTCTGGATGGTCTTGAGGGGTTCACAATGAGGGTATTCTGCGGAGTCCTTGGACAAACGCAGGAAGAGGCACAAGTCATGATGGCCGCGGTGCGCAATGAGCTCAAGAAGCTCCACTCTTTTCACTCACAGTTTGACTTGTAAGCCTTTCCGTGACTTCTTTTGCAGATATCCATCTGACTATGTCCAAGCCATATTGTATACGCACAGAAGCCTCTATGAGGCTGAGTAAGCTCTGTAGATGACTTTTGACGCATAAAGTCCTGGGAATGATTAGGTCGTTACTGAATCACATCTCCAAGCCCATAAATCAGTCTCCTTCAGAAGAGAAAACTAACCAGGATCGGATTTCGACTGCGCGAGGTACTTACGTTTCACATCAAAGTCTTAATTGAAATTGAAAACATTATGCTGGATCACAAATAGAATCTAAGTTATCTGTAAATATGAAGTAGATCTCGGAAGAAAACAATATTTAACACATAGATTTTGTGCTTGTGGTTAGCTCCATGGAATCGTCAACGTGGTTGTGATTCATCACCCCACCAGACATGTGTGCCTGATAATGCAAACATATGGTGGACAATTATTATACACTGGCATGCCAGCCAAAGCATTATGTAACTGAGCCAGTATAAGATCAAAATAAATAGTGTAACTAACCTAGTAGGAGCATGGTATGATAACAGTCTTCAAGAGCTATTGAGGCAAATTGCGGAACATTGGTAGTAAACAGCTTCCTATCTCGGCAAAAGATGGAGCTTTGTGACTTTAGGCGACGGTAGGATTGGTGACTACCCTAGTCCATTGATGGATACCTAGATACTGCCTTGCCGTTGGTACTTCGTCAACGCCTTGCATCAACGACCTTGCACCTGCAGCGCCGAGATTTTAAAAAGGCCAGGCTAGACGGCCACCCCTCTTCTCTCTGTCGATTCCAACACAACCTTTCTCAATTTTCTATACCCCCCTCTTTTCTCTTCGATTTCGGCCAGACGCATCGAACTCGAGCCGCATCGACTTTCAGTTTGCAGGCCACACGTATCTTTTTGACAGATATCATGGCCGATTCCTCGAATGCCCAGTCAACTTCGCCACGGACGGTCCTTTCCAGTCCAAACATTGCACCCCAGCCGGAAGGCCAGTTGACCCACGCAGCGGCCAACTCACCTACATCTGTGCCTGCGGCTGTCAAATGCACGAACGACGACGATGAAGTTCTACGGGCTAATGACCCGGCGGAAGATGGCTCTTCAGAAATTGACGATGGGCAACTGTATGGCATGAACTGCCTGAAACTTTGGCAACGAGACTGAACTGTCCGCCACAGATCTTCTTACACGGCATCGCTAGCATCGAGCGCGGTGGACTATCCAATAGAATACGGTCGCCGTTACCACGCTTTCCGCCCGGGATGTGAGTGCTTTTTTTTCTTTGTTGAACTTCGAAGAACAAAAACGAAGATTAATACGAACCAGCGTACATTATGCCGAACGACGAGGTTTGTGTTACCTTGATTCCTATTTCTCGTGCGCCGTCTAATGCAGCTCTATAGTACGAGATGGATCGTATGGACTTCACGCATGCGATGTTGGTGAGAGCAGTGGGTAATAAATTATTTACCGCGCCTCTTGAGAAAGGCAAAATCGATCGAATCTTGGACATCGGGACGGGCACCGGAATCTGTAGGCCAATCAATCCCACCTTGTGTTGTAGAGCTCAAGAAATCCGAAACTTCAGGGGCCATGGAGATGGGAGATGTTTTTGAGAACGCCGAGGTAGGCCACGTGACCTACGATTTGGATTCCAATCGGCAACTCTGACTCATTAAAATAGGTTATCGGCATTGACCTCAGCGCTATCCAGCCAGAGTGGTACGTCATAGTACGGTTCTTTACATCACTGCCAAAAGCGCAATCTCATACTGGATAAGGGTTGGTCCAAATGTCAAATTCATTGTCGATGATGTCGAAAGCCCATGGGTAGGCGACAAGAAGTACGATTACATCTTTTGTCGATGTATGGCTGCGTGCGTTACCGACTGGCCGAAATTGGTCCGCACGGTCTACGAGTGAGTGTTACTAGATCAATCTAGTATTTAATTCATGAGTTTAGTGACTGATTGTTATTCAGCAACCTCAACCCCGGAGGCTGGGTTGAGTTTCAAGACTCCGATTTCAACTACTACTCAGACGACGGAACGCTGACCGAGGAACATCAGTTCAAGCAATGGAGTAAAGATCTTGTCTCTGCGCTGGAGTCCGTCGGACGTGACCCCTGTCCGGGCCCGAAGCTGAAAGACTGGGTGAAGGATGCCGGGTTCCAGAATAGTTCCCACACAAGGCTCAAAGTCCCCGTTGGTCCCTGGCCTAAGGATAAGTGGTATAGCGATCTTGGGGCTATGAACCTGACACAGCTTCTAGACGGGCTGGAAGGCTTTTCCATGAGAGTCTTCTGCGGAATCCTGGGGCAGACCCAGACGGAAGCCCAGGTGCTTCTTGCTGCAGTTCGCAAGGAACTCAAGACTCGTCATCTGTTCCATGCCCAGCTTGACTTGTAAGTCGTCCTAAGTGAACCCTGACTGCAAGAGCACGTTTCTAACGTCTGTCATAGTCATGTTGTCTGTGGACAGAAACCACTGGAAGTACAGGAGTGAGGTGAACGCAAGAGAGGGAGCCTCCCCTGTATAGATTGGCCGTGGAGGATTCTCTAGCCTAATTCTAGCCCTTGCCAATTTCCCCATCAGAGTCATACGGCGGCCAAAAAAGGTGTGTCCCGGAGGTAGCTTGCTTCACGAAAAGAAAGTATGAAAAGAAGTTAGAAGGCAAGAAGGGAAGGAGGGAAGAAGGAGAGATGAACATAAAATCGTGACAAGCCATATTTACAACTCCCAACATAGTTCTAGTGCCGCGAATCAGACTGAGATATTTCACATGTGATCATAGTCGCTTTTGATTTTCATCAATACCATTTCTCACCATGCTACGTGATGCATTAACTCCATGTAGCCGTGCCATCGTAATTTCCATCCATAGTGCTGTCGCCTGAACCATGTAGCCGCATATTTCAGCGCTTTACTGGACGAGTCCAGCAACGAAGGCAGCAGCAGCGGGGGCGTCCCCCTCGTAGTTGCTGTGGTCCGCAGTGATGATGATACCACCGTCGCAGATGTTGTCACCGTCGTGGCAGATGATCTTGACCTTGGAGGAGGGGATGTTGCCGACGGGCTGGCCGTCGAATGGGTCGCCGAAGATGAGGACTGTCGCATGTTAGATTCTAGTCATGAAGGCGGTGTTTCGAAAAGGCTTGACATACCAGCAGAGACCTTGTTGGTCAGAGTAGTGCTGAGCTTGGAAGCAGCGTTGTGGACGAGCTGGCCACCCTGGCTGTAGCCGGACATGACGATCTTGGTGTTGGGGCATTGGCTCGCAGCCTGAAGGCGTGGTCAGCTGTGAAGTCAATGGAGAGCAAATTGACGAGCAAGACTCACCTGAGAGACCAAGTTGGCCATGGTGGTGCTGCCAGCCGCGTCACCGCCGGACAAAAAGCCCAAGACGCTGGCAGAGTAGTTGACACCCTGAACGGCGAGGTTCGAGGCACCAATGATACCAGCGAGGGCGTTGAAGAAAGTAGGACCCTCAGAGCCAGCCTCTCCGACGTTGCCGTCTCCGTAGGTGCCACGGGCCCAGATAACCGTGACAGCACGGCAGGCAGTGCCGTCAGTCAGCTGGTTGAAGGTGTCACCGTTGTACTGACGCTTGGCGATGGAGGGAGAAATTGAGGCAACAGTAGAGGGCTTGGTAAAGGCCTGCTTGTAGTACTCCTCAAGCTCAGTCATGGGAAAGGATCCCAACTCGCTGCGGGCAGCGACGCTCTCGAAGGGAGCAGCCATGGCCGCAGAGGCGGCGGCGAGGAGGAGAACGGCCTTCATCTTGACGGTGACGAGTCAGCTGCTGGACCGGGATGGGTCTGGGGCTTGAGGATGAGCAGGAGGGCGGTCTTGTCGGCGGTGGGAGACTGAAGCTCTGACGATCTTCCGTGACATGCAATCAGAGGGGGGATCGTCTTCGTCTTAAATGTTAAGCAGTATGGCTGCGCATCTCCCGTGGCTGATCAACTCTATTCCCTCATGGCGTGCGCGTGCCGCGCGTGGACCTGACCAGCGACTCACAGGCCAAGCCCTTGGCTGTCGTCGTCGCATCACGACCTGCCAGTTTGCAATGCGTCGTAGGGCCAGGGACCAACCCTCCACCGCAAGTAGCGGTGCTGCCCTTAACGGTCAAACCATCCCAACTTGAGACCATCGGCCGAGCCTCATGCTGACCTGTGCATGGCACATTGAGGTTATGCCATCCCATTGACCATTCAGAAACCGCCCCCAACCGGGAACATCGGTCTGCGAACAGGAAGCTGCGTTGCCCTGGGGAAATTGGAAGCAAGTTTTTGCATTGTAAGATATTGCTCTTGCAGCACAACTATGCCCACTCCAGCACCTCGGCCCGCACCGGCCCCCCTCCTTAAGGTTCAGGTGTGCCTACGGTGTTGATTAACTGCACGGGTGACAGCTGTGTTGTGGAATGCGTTGAATGCGCGTATATCCCGAAGTCGAAGTGATCATCGGCATCCCATCGGAGCTCATGGCGTCATAGGAGATTCTGATAGGGCCGGCAGTTCGCAGTATTTCTCAGGAGAGGGGCGCCCTGGCCTGTCATTGAGTCTCGTGGCCGCCGTGGGTGTTGCCGTGGGCCACCAGCCAGGGTTTGGAGTAGCATCGCCTCGGAGATGTCGGCCGTTTAAAGGCAAGCAAATCGGTGCCTAGTCCCCAATCGTAGCGGAGTTCGTCGCTGATCGCGGGGTAATCGGGGCGCTTAGAGGTGGGTGGTTGGGCTGATTGTCGGGAGAGAACACGTGGGTCGCAGACCGAGATAGGACCTTCTGCTTTTGATGAAGAATCCCGGCCCCCAAGAGCTTCAAGGTGGGAGTTATGTGTAATGATGTGCCTTTGTTGGGCGCCCAACGATCTTGGCGAGAGAACAATTCAATGCGGGCATTTTGAGGCCTTGCCAGCTTCAGGTGGAGCTGAGATCGGACCCTGCCGACTTGTATTGTGTTCAGCGCATGGGGGAGAACTAGACATGTCACAAAAATGTAGGCCGAGCTCTCTCTTGGGAAAGTGTTAGATAAGAATGGCTTGGCCTTCCCGTTCAGGTGATGACTCCGCAGATATGTTGCGAGGTAGAAATTGGGAATACCCTCAATAGGTTCGAATGGGTGTGATAGTATTGCACGCAATGCAAGGGGAAAAGATGCAGCTATCACATGCAAAGAGAAGGGCAATCCATGTCAAACAATAGACAGCCACACTGGGCCAATTGAAGGCTGCATAGCCTTTTCATTTCCAATGATGGTGAGGGGATACACCCATCCACTTCAAAGGATCGGCAGGCACGGCGCGACGTTAGAAATGATCTCCTCGTAGGCAGGGCCTGGAAAGAGGACGCTAAGGATGAACTCTTCAGCTGGGGTCACCATTTTCAAGCTATCAGCTGTAGCTCCTCTTGCGCTTGTACCTAGTTTTGAGACTTTGGGTTGAGGCGCATCTTGGGCTTCACTGTTCTTCACAACAATCTACTAATTTTCTGTGATCCCGGCTGAAGTACGTCACAAACGACAGAGGAGCTGAACCTGAATTTCGAGTCAAAGAAGCTTCTGGCGAAGAATTCGAAAGCTCACATTGAACAAAGCCCTCGCCTTCTGAGACTTTCTTTTGGATTCAACAGTGATGTCAACCCCCATCTTGCAAAATTTATCGATGGATGTGGTTGGGCGGCCATCATGACCAAAGCTGGCCACAGCATACGTCCTCGTGGTTTGCATGTCGTGTTCAATTAATACATGCCAAGGTTCATTCCTGTAGCTAGACTGCATTTGATGAATGATATCGACCTTGGTGTTGTTGCGAAGCGCAATGGTAGTGGACTTAGGACCCTAACAAACAGAGTTCTGTGAGTCATAAGACGGTATCCATGGTAAGAATCGACAAACACCTTTAGCTGTAGCCCATCGTTTACTAAAACAGCCCTGATGCCTTCCAAAACCTGCCTCGTCTCTGCTTGGCTTATGGAAAGGGCCGAGAGGGAGCTCCGAGTCATCGATGATATTCGCCTACTCGAGTCAACGTTTGGGTGAAGAAAGAGGTGGCTACAATGAGATATTCTCTTACGCATTCAAAACTTGCAGCATTACACCCAGTTCGGAGTTCGCCGCTTGAGCGTTTCGAAGGAGACTCTGTGCCTTCTTCTTGTCCAATACCGCCCAACGTATCCGACCGCGAACATCATGAGGGGCCTCGGTTGAGGCTTGATTGATACTTTTGATGCGGCTGACTGCGTTGGAAATACTCTGCATGCTCATGGAAAACATTTCGATCTGATCATCCGACAGTAACGCCTGCCCGTCCGCACTGCCCACCGGCCAAACCGAGTACTCCGTCGGCGAGGACTGCCTGAGCCTCAACATCTGGAGCGCGGCGAACTCGTCAGACGCCAAGTTGCCGGTCGTGATGTGGAGCTACCCGGCCGGGTCCAGCTCCGCGCTCCCCCTTTTCGACGGAGCCGGCACGGCTGATAAGGGCGTGGTGTTTGTCAACTACAACTACCGCACTGGTTCCTTCGGGTGGCTTGCTACTCCTGAGCTCAACGAGGAGAGGCTTGCGAGTGCTGGGCCCAATAGCTCTGGTAACTGGGGAATGCTCGACCAGTTCGCGGCTCTTGGATCCATGAGAACATTGCCCAGTTTGGTGGTGACCCGGATCACATCACGGTGATGGGCCAATCCGCCGGGTCCGCAGCCACATATCACATCCTGAACAGCCCGCTCCATAATGTCACCATCCACGGCGCCATCATCCAGAGCGGTGTTCGGGACCCTCACGACCCTTTGGCCACGAGCCTTGCGGAGAACTATAGAACTTTGGATGTGAACATGGACACTGCGGCGGATATCATGGCATCCGTGAACTGCTCCGACATTGCCTGCATGCGCGCGTTGCCGATGGACGACCTGGTTACCGAGTTCCTGTCGTCTGAAATCGACTTCACCGCCACGCTCGATTACTACGCTATGCCAGACACATACCTCAACACCCTGGAGAAGGGCATCGCACAGGACGTTCCCATCATGACGGGCAACACCAGAGACGAGAGCGGCGCCACATACGGACTCAACATCACCCTCGCGACGTACCTCTCCGACTTCAACGAGACCTACGGCACCTGGCAGCAGGAGTTCCTCGCAGCGTACCCCGCCAACGACTCCGTGACAGCCTCCGCGGCCTACAATACGCAGTTCACCGACCGGTCAAAGGTTGGCACCTACTTCTGGTCCCAGCTGTGGGCCCAGAGCGCCACCTCATCGGTGTACAACTACATCTGGGACCATGCGCCGCCCGGTCAAACCCAAGGGGCGTACCACATGAGCGAGATCAACTACGCGATGAACAACCTGTACGGAACGGATCTCCCGTGGACGAGCGAGGATTACGCGATTTCTGAGACGATGAACGCGTACTGGGTTGCTTTCATCGAGAACGGAAACCCCAACGCCGAGGGGCTTGCGGACTGGACACCGGCGACTGATGCCAATGCAACTGTCATGGAGCTGGGTGAGGGATTCCAGGTTCTGACGATTGCGAAGGAGAGCCAGATTGACTTGTTCTCACGGTGGTTTGACTCATTGGTAGCTTATGAAGTTGCATGTATAGGTAACCCCTCCCCCCCGAAGGGTTGGAATTGAATAGGTAGTTTCTCTTACGGACCTAATCTAAAGCTTGATGAGCGTTCATCTGAAATAGTGCCTGTGAAGCGGTCTCGTAAGTGTGGCGAGCCACATCAACTTCGTACCGCATCGATAGTCGAAATCTGAGGGTGGACGTAAGACCCGTTGACCATGTATTCTTCTGCTCCGTACCAACGGACTAGGATGGAGGTCAGCAAGCTTGCAACAGACTGTCGCGCCATTTGTGCCTGAGCGGCCTCAACTCACGAGTGACAGATATTGTGGCCCCTCCTGGAGTGATTGGCAACCAGCTGCACGTCTTTGTTAGCAATTTGTTGCCCAATGAACATCCAATGAATAACTCACTTAGCTGTCCAGTTGGTAGGAGGCTCGATATCAGAGGCTTGGAGCAGACCTTCAAACTCCCTATGATCACCCTGCTCAACTAGAGTTCCATCTGGAAATGTGAGATTGCTCCTGTCACCAACCATGTACTTCTCCATGTCGTTCGGAACGAGATCTTGGTCCGGACCGTATACCGTGAGACTCCAAAACCCTCCATCCTTGATTTTCGGGGGCTCGGGGAAGGTAAATAAAATAGACTTCCCCTCTTTGACCACAAGATCCCCTTCGTAAGAGGGATACACGCTCTCTGAAGGGTCAAGAGCCAAGTACGCTGTGGTTGCGATCTGGTACCGAGCTTCGTAGTGAGAGTCAAACTTCCCGATGTACCCTTCGGAGACAATGAACCAGTCGTTCCCAATATCTTGGCGAACATCAGGCCTGTCCATGAAAGCGAGGGAAGGCTTGTTGGCAAGCTCCACCGCCGGAGTCAGGTTGGATCCTCGTGGTTGAGTGAATGACCCATTGTTGAAACCCGCCTTGCGCAGCTCCGCGGCAACCCATACCCTGTCCGAGACAATGTAGGGCGGGTTGTATGGAGCGAGCGCGGCAGCGACTTTCATGACGGCTTCGTAATAGGTAGATATGTTGCCGTCGTTGTACTCTGGTTTGGTGAACATGGCCAGATCCAGTGGTGGAGCGATCGGCGGCCCCGGTCTGGGAATAGTGCGAGAAACGTTGAAGCCCAGCTGAAGCTGTTGGACAATCTTGACGTCTTCTACGGACCGATCCGTGAGGATTCTGGAGTTCATCAATCCATAGGCCATGGGATACTTGATGACTCCGGCGAAGCCATCAGGGATGTTCTCGGTCTCGAGGCCGTAGGTGTCCGGGTCGTACTGGATGAGATACTCTCCAGCCTTGCCGACTCCAAGATTACCAATGTTGATCGAATTGTCGCCGTACCTGAGTTCGAGGAAATGTGAGCGCTGAAGAAGTAATTGAGGTGCATTTAATTACTCACGGCGTGCATATGGGGAAGACCCAGTACCGGTCTTGTGGCATCTCTGGGATGTTGACCACTATGTCATCGGAAGACAGGTCAATAAACAAGATTGAATACATCGTGTCGGCATTTGGCCGTACAACCCCTACACCGCCTGGCTCATTTGGCTCTGGGTCGGGGAGGTTGACGTTTGGTTTCAGGGGGACTTCTCTGAGGATCGGCTTCGCGACGTTTCCGTAGGCATACAGAGAATAGCCGTACTATGTGTTCTACGTCAGTCTTCTAGATGCTAAAATGGTTGGGGAATCAGCTGCGGTATACCGTGTACGCAAAACCTAAAGCGTTTTGAGATTCATGCCTGGGGATTGTAGCGCCTAGTGAAAGACTGATGAGGCTCAAGACTCCGCTTATAAGTGTTAATCTCATGGTAAAGTTTGATGGCGAGAAGGTTGTATGTATTGTAATATGGATTCAAGCGACAGAGAAATCATTTCCAGACTTCCCGTTGTTCAGTTCTTATAGAATTCGAGGCATTACCAGTTTAAAGTCTCAAGGCCCCACGCCAGCCCATCTGACACGGGCAAGTTGGGGCAGGGCTAAGGCTGAATTATTCTCGCCTCAGCATGCGCCCGATTCATGAGACAAGAAACAGAAAGTGACGACAGCACTAGCTTTGGAGTTCGTAAATGACCGTCAACTTTAGATGCCGTTTATGGTAAAAACTCAACATACCAGAGCCAGCTAATAATCCTTAGCTGGCTAGCTGTTGTTCTGCCGGCAGCAGTGATACTGCGTAGTTGTGTGATATACGCTGTTATCTTTGCTCTTATCGAAACGCACATTTGCTAGGCATTCTGGAGAAGCTTGACTTTGCCGACATGCAGCTTACCCGCATGCTTATTTCCGCCATCTTGAGGGCTGTACGACCGGCCCGGCTGCGCTGACGTCGGCTCACTGCAAGCCACACTGGGCCACATTAGCCTCCGGGGTGAGATGATGGATAGATAAGCGTTTAGATAAGAGCTTTCTGCAGCCGTTAATATCCACATCGCTAGCGTGCTATCACTTTCACCAAGGACAATTGAGTCTTCAATGTTCGCAAGTGCACCGTTTCTGTATGAGGGTTTCGAGAAAAAATGACCCTTAGAAAGCTTTCTTTCAATTTACTGAATCATAACTTTCGATATGCTACGACAAATTTTACGGTGATGGCTTGAAACATCGTCCATCGAAACATGCCTCTCTGGCGCAGTACGTAGAATGCGACTCGAATACAGGGGGACATTGGTCTGACGCCAAGCATGGCTGAGCCGATCCTTCGCCCTACGCTGCGCAGCATGTAGATCTCGCAGGCAACTTCAAAAGATCAATATTTCTTGACATATCTCGAAGACTCACCAAAGCTCCAGGCGGATCACAAGAGGCGAGCACTTCAACGTCTTCGGTAGCCTCAATGATTTGTATCTCCACCGTATTCCGTCGATTCCAGCCAGTGCACCCTGTCAGAATCATGTCAGTTGCGTCGATCCCACCTAGCACGAACCTCTCCCCAGACGTGGGAAGTGCGGAAAGCCTCCCGATCCGAACCGCCAAGTTCCCGACAAAGTATCGCCGCAACACGCCTCGCTCTAAAAACGGCTGTTTGTCATGCCGGGCGCGGCGGAGAAAGTGCGACGAGGTCAAGCCGAGCTGCACGTCTTGCAGCCGCAGTGGGCGGGAGTGCTCTTGGCCTGTCAACGAGAACAATGCCAGCCAGAACACATCTCAGACTAAAAACGACTGGAAAGAGCACTCGTCTAGTTCATCAGACGAACCAAGCCCTCCGGCGAAAGAGATACCTGGCATGGACCACTCTGAAGCAGTGATCCTTGCCCAATCAGTGGTCTCGGAGGGGAGATCTGCCAATGCACTCTTCCTCCGCGCTTCTCTTACCCCTGGGATCCTGTCAAATCTGAGTGACACCTCCCGGCAGCTGTATGAGCAATACCTTTCCAACACGGCGGATATCTTAGCGCGAGGCCCAAGTGCCGATGGGAACCCTTTTCTAAACTACGTACTCCCCTTGGCACTGTCGGACGGGCTCATTATGGATTGCATTCTGGGCATCGGCGGGGCCCACATGGTTGCCCTCGATCCCGGTGCTCGACATGTGGAGGTGGCCACCCGCGGCCACTATGCACGTGTCTTGTCCGGGCTGCAGAAGGTTCTCTCCAATGGAGTCACGCCTTACTTTGGGAGCGGCAAGCAAGAGAAGGCCCAGCATGTGTTGCTGATACTTCTTCTGCTTTGTGTCTATGAGGTAAGCTATACGGCCGAGATCTTTATCAAGGCACGTTTGCTAAAGTGTTCTAGCATACACAAGGTGATATAAACGGCTCAGTGTTCCATCACATCAAAGCCAGCCGCCATTACGTTCTCAACCTCACAAAGAAAGGGCCAAATCCAAGTTCTGACAGGCTGGGCCATATCAGAGGCTTCCTGCTGGAGATCTACTCATTCATGGCCTTGAAATTGGCAATCACGCCACGAGGGGCAATGGAAGATCATCCGATCATGCTGGACCCATTCCTAGAATCTTTGAGCTTCCTCGGCGAGTACAAGTCCTGCGGTTTTATGCTCGGCTTCGGACACGGGCTGTTTGAGATGATACCCGAGATAGCTAGTCTGGTCGAGAAACGCCGCTTGGAGGAGCTCACCAACGCCAAAGCTGAAGCGTCGTACAATGCCTATCAGGACCTTGTGGAACGCCTAGAAGTCTGGGATGCGTTCTCTGACGTTCTCACCGGCGAGGGTTCAAGTCCGCGATACCAACAGGGCCCAGCAGTCGCTATCTATCGTACCGCCCTAATCGTATATCTTCACTCTGCATTTCATGAAGACTTGCATGAGCGCGAGGACCTCTGCGCCGAAATCGATTTGCACATAGACAAGGTTTTGCCACTGATGTGGGCAGTGTACTCCAGCGCCGCGCCGTTTCGCAGGATGATGCTCTGGCCGGCGTGTATTCTGGCTTCGTTTTGCAGGCGACCGCAGCTTGCTGATGGCTTTAGGATGGGGCTGAACTGCAACACGCGGGCGCCGGGCGGGGTGAAGGTGGCGGCGAAGGCGATGGAGATGCTATGGGCGGATCCGGATCCTCGTGCGTATGGGCCGCGCGGCCTGAGCATGGTGATGAAGAAACATGGACTCAGCTTTAGTATGGGCTAAGTTAGTCCAGGTGATGGAACCATTGTACTCTACTTGGGATGAGAGTTTGGACACGGAGCATAGCAAAGCCTACTTTGGCGCCACTGCGACAAATATATTTATGGCCCATGTGGCACTGTGTATGTAACATTATGAAAGTGATCTGTGGAATCTTGCTGAAGAAGAATGTAGCCACCGTATCTAATCGATATTGTTATGTTTATCTAGCCGCTCTTGTAGCTGGCACAGCGTACCCATGCAGGATATGCAGCAAAGAGATAGGATCATACTCAGCCTAACACTGGTTTTCCGGTTCACGTGCCACGAGGAGCTACAACGGCAGCGGGGCTTAGGTGTACCCTTGTATTCAAATGATCTTTATCCGTTCCATGGGTACATAATCGAACCACATTTTGTTGTGGACGTATTCGGTAAAGCAACGGCCAAGGCGTCTGAACTCCTTCTCTCTCCCGGTAGACTCCAAGATGAGCCCGTGCCAGCTAGTGTGATTCTCCTTCCGACGCACCACCTGCAAGCAGTACAAGGGCTGATCGTTGGCCTTGAAAGGCTCGTCAAAGATTATTTGACCAGCAACTTCACCTTTGTCCAGCAGGTAATCGGACACCGCGCCTGCTGCGCGAGAATTCACCTCTACAACGTGGAAATATCCCGGGTCCTGAGGGTTCTGCCGTCTGTCAAACGCCCTGACTCTCCCACTCAGCATAAGATGGCCGGACTTTACCATCCCTCTCGGATCAAGACCACTTGGCTCAATCGTTGTTTCAATATTTTCCACCATGGGCTCAAAAACACCCAGTCCATGTGCATTTCCAATTGTCATGGAAATCCCTCCCTCTAAAGCTGCCCAGGACCAGCTTGGAGCGCGATACCCATCCATCGGCGTCCTCAGCCAAGGTCCGACCCGGCCCCAGAGCAGGCTGTGTGCGAGATTTGCCTTCCAGAGCCCCGCGGCGTACCCAATCCCTGTACGATCTTCCATAGCCTTGGCTAGGCCCGAGAGGGCTGGGAGTTCGTCAAAGGACTTTGTGATACCTCGGCTGGCGTAGTGTGCCACCATGCCATTCCAGTCGGCCTCAAAGCTGGACCCCTCGCTCGAGTCTGTGGTATATGGGAAGGACAAGTTGAGGTCATCCGGTTCTGTGAAGAAGCGCCCTGCGGCAAATTCCCACCCTGGAGGGATTCCGTCTTCTGCGACGAGGTTGTCTTTGCATTGCCAGAGCAGCTGGTCGGTATCGAAATTTATCATGCGAGAGGAAAGGATCTTTTCCTGGAGGACCCAGGCCCGCGTATGTAGAGTTCTCTTGGGGAGATGGATGAAGTCTCCAGGTTGAGGCCGGACCATAACTCGGATCGAGTCATTCCCGTCTGGCTGCGAGCACCTGAGCTCTACATGGCTGGAGGTGTCCCGAGGAATGAAGCAACCGCCTCTTGAGTCTGTTGATCCCGATGCCGCGATCGTGAGGTAAGATGAAAAGTAGATCGAACCCATGTTGGCGCTTTCCCGTTCCCAATCCTGTTTAGAGTCTTGGATGATGCACAGGGAGTCGATCCACAAGTACTGGATGCCCATAGCCCTGGTCACGATGACCGCGTCCCTGAAAGTGTTGGGAAGCTTCGACAGTGGCAGTTCTTTGAGGTGGTCGCCAATCTTCAGGCTGGTTGTCTGGATGACGGGATGAAGGCCCCAGCAGTGACTCAGCGTCATGTACCGGCCTATTTTCCTATCCGTCTCCACCAGTCGAGGCTCATATTTTCCGTCCAACCCGACATCGATCACCCGTGTTGGTAACTTGCCAATATCGCGATGACAGCCTGAGTGATTCTGATCGCAGTCATCAGCCCATTCTCGCAGCCGGTCAAGTTGTTGCTCAGCTGGCTTGATCCTCCGACTGGAAATAATGTTGTCTAGATGTGTTATACAATCACCGTCCCCTTCTGCCGAATAGAAGCTCACGTATCCTGCGAGTCGAAAGCGGTCGCATCTGACCTTGCAGCGGAAAACACCGCCTGGTTCGTAGTCGTCATTGACGTACTGGATACCGCGAAGGACGACTGAAGAGTGGGGATCATCGCTTCTGTCGAGCGTGGAGAAGAAGTCGCTGTCTTTGGCTTGATCTTTTGTTAGAGTTGTCCAGAGTAGTCGACAGAAATCGCATATAGATGCATTGGTCCTAAGCTTTGAGATAGACTTGTGGAAGACGAGGTCATGAACTTCGCGGTCCTGATCCAGGAGACTGGCTAGGTCAAAGGCCTCACATGTTTTGCAGAGTGGCATGGTGGGCGTCTTGTGTAGGTCGAGATCGAATGCGCAGATACACGGTCCTTAGTAGAAAGAAATGAGGGGCTGCAAATCAGGCAGGGGTGAGATTGAAGTGGCCTATCGCAACAAAATCACGCTCATGCACGATAAATCGTGTGATTGGCCAGTCGAGGGGCGCAGAGTATCATCAAAGTCTATTGCCAGCTTTCCGGCTCAGGTATCATGGGTCATAAAACAGGTATCAATACAGCGTCCCCGAAAACTCCATCAGTCACGTCGCGTAGGTCTTGAATCGAACCCTTTAGCAGCCACCACCGCCGCCGCCGCCGCCGCCGCCGCCGCCGCCTCCATCACCACCACCTCCTCCGCAACCGCCGCCTCCGCCATCACTACCGCCGAAGCCATGATGTCCTCCGCCGCCGCCGTCACCTCCGGTCGCTCCGACATATGCGAAGCCAGGACTGGTGTAGTGATGTCTGTGGCCGCCATTGCGATGAAGGGTGTTTCGGCCTGTAGTGCCGTAGTTGCTGCTCCACGCCGGTGCTGGCCTGGGCGCGTACTCGGACTTTTCGTAGGTGTGTTTCTTTGAGGAAAATGGAAGACACATTTTGAGAGTTGTTTGCTTCAGAATTGGATGTGTACTGGTTTTCGGGTTTGTAATTGAGGATTGTTTGTGTGCAGAGGTGGTATTGAAATGTTCGTGAGATGGTTCGAAGTTGTGACCATGCAGTTGCTTGTTGTTTTGATGGAGGAAGAAGTGATGACAAGTTGCAAGGTGAAACTGCCTTCATTAAATAGAATATTCTTTGAAAATGCTAGGCAGTCGTAGCTCTGACGTGACTGCCTTACCGGCTAGAGACAAGCTTCACCAAGACGCAGGATCGCCCGGGCAATTCTGCCTTCTAGAAGCCTTCTAGCGTGAGGAAGGATCATGGAAGACGTAGCATGATGGCACAAATTGGCCTATTGACCAATTACCCAAAGGATAACGCTTCAGCCTACATTCAAAAATTCAGCCTTGCACCACTGCCACCCAGGTTCTGTTTGACATTAACTCAAAACGGGGGAGCTGAAAGTGCAGCTGACGGGAGGGTGGATCCCGGGGGGCAGTTCCGTGCTTGTGGGTCCCGCGAATCCCCGATCGCCGGTCCGGATCGGCCAATGACGTAGGCTG
This sequence comes from Colletotrichum viniferum, assembly GCA_020226115.1. Classification (NCBI taxonomy): domain Eukaryota; kingdom Fungi; phylum Ascomycota; class Sordariomycetes; order Glomerellales; family Glomerellaceae; genus Colletotrichum; species Colletotrichum viniferum. The sequence continues at coordinate 1,829,656 of JAGFBE010000011.1, read as the reverse complement.
GCTAGGTCTGCTGCTATACACGTTGGGCGCAGCTGGGCACAGCCTGCGCCAGTGAGCCCACCCGCCCCGGTACGTGCGTCACTCAGGGTCCTCCCTTGAATTCGACGAGAAGACACAAGAATGCCCAGCCCTTCCTCCTGTGCTTCTTTTCGCCGAGCTGGCGCTTCGATGGTCGGCATGGCGTAGGCTTACTGATCAGCGGCCAACAGAGTCACGTCTGTGGCTCATGCACAGCGAATGTTAGGGAGCGATTCGCGTGATGCGTCAGAAGGATTCCAGTACGTGGTTTCGTGAGTCCTCAAGAGACTTTGTTTCTCCCCTTCGGTGAAGAGAGCGCTGACGCTGGATTAAGGGATGGCTTGAGTGACGTAGGCAGACACAAAGTCGCATGACTAGTGCCACGACACACTGACAGTCACAGTGGAAGACAACTTGATTGAAAGGGTATCATTTTATTCCCATCGTGCGAATAATCGTCAAATGTAGATAGAGTCGAACTGACAGTCACAGTGGAAGACAACTTGATTGAAAGGGTATCATTTTATTCCCATCGTGCGAATAATCGTCAAATGTAGATAGAGTCGAGAGAGCGCCGTCCGTAATCATGAGCCGTCGCCGGCAACAGCCATCCCATCTCATCGTGCCCCAAAAATATTACAAGGTGAACGCCAAGCAGCAGATAGACTTCCCGAACCCCCGCACCACGGCCCCATCCGCCGGATCCCCAGTGCATCAACCCCCGAGCTGTCAAAAAACTGTAGACTCCCAGAGAAACATCCTCATTGTGCTCCTAGTATCGCTCATTTCCTCGGCTTGAGCGGGTCTGATGTGAAGAACCATTCCAAGAAGCTGGACTTGAATGAACTCGGTGGAGATGCTGGCGTCTGGATCGCCTCGTCGCAACGTTCTGAGGACTCCGCCTCGTGGATGTCTGCTCGGAGAGCGTCCTTGAAGTCCGAGCTGAACTCGATGATCGAGCGGCGGTGCGGCCAGCCACCGTACGCTTCGCTACCGGCGGTAAACGGCATTCCGGACATGTTTGTGGCTGGTGTTGGGCTGTGGGTTTTGAGGCTGGAGATGGACGGTTGAGGCAGTCTCGATGGGCTGGATTTTTTCTTGGGGGTGCAGCTCGATGGATGCAGTGTGTTTTGGGAAGTGTCTTCGTTCAGTTGTCAAGTAGTATGTCTGTCATCCTCCTTGACGTCCGACGAAAACGGACTGGGGGGCCTTCATCTTTATACCCCAACATTCGTGCCGTTGGACACGTCGTAAACAGGCCACAACCAGCTGACCCTCAAACGCGTGGCTGAGATCAAAGGTCTCGCTTCCTTGGGATTTCAGGGAGGATCTACGCTACACACCAGTTCCAGCCCGCCAAGATCATCAGGAACGCGGCACTCGATTGGCCCGTCGCCTCGAGCGGGTCGTAATCAAGAATAAGGTGCCCGGGATTGGTCACATCCCCCCCAAGGGAGAGCTTCCCCAAAGGCCGGAACCGTCCAAAGATATTTCCCTCTCAGCAGAGCGCGTCGGACCATTCGGCGGTTTGCGATTACCATTCCTTTCAACTGCCACTGGTACATGCATGTTAAGGCAGCGTAGCTCCCGCCCTGTGGCCCAACAGGCCCGTCCACGTGTCCCTGCTAGCGTCATCCTCTTTGAGCATACGCCAGCCCCCGCGACGCCTCGGTCGCCAGACCAGAAACCTTCGCCGTTCAGTCAAAGTACCTCATCTTAACGCCCTTGATGACCTCGAGGTCGCTGACCGCGTTGTCGCCGGCCGCCGAGCTCGTGCTGCCCAGGTTCTTGATGATCCGCTCCCGGACCCATTCCCCGGCCGTGACAGGCTTCCCGTCGGCGCTCATCACGGCCCCGTCCGTGAGGCCGCGCCGCTGCAGGACAGGGGACTCCCTGATCGGGACGAGCTCCGTGTCGTCCTCGACGCGCACCATGTAGATCACGCCCAGGCGGTTGATGTGCGCTTGGTCCCGCGGCGGGGCGACGACGCGGTGAATGCTGGACTTGAGGTAGCCGTCTGGGGTAGGGGTCAGTAAGCGACGGCTTTCGTGTGCGTGAGGCGCGGGGGATGGGTATTTGTGAGAAATTGTAGTGCGTCGGCGATGTTGACTGTCAAGGCGTCGGTCTGGGGCCGCACCCATTTCCAGGTGCCTTCGTTTGTGAGGACTTGGAGAGCTGCGACTGGTTGGCGGAAGAGGAGGGTTAAGCTGCCCATGTCGGAGTGTCTGGTGTTGCAGAGGCTGTCAGCTTCGGGAGTGCCTTAAGGGTCGCAAACATTGAAGCGTACCCTTTCAACCATACCCCGTCGAGTTTCCTGTTCTCGTCTTCGCTTCTCGCATAGTACTTCATGTACCTGAGATGGTCCCCGCTGCTCTTCTCATATCGATGCTTCTTCACGAACCAGTCCTCATCTTCCAACCCTAGTGCGAGAGCAAAGATTACCAACAGCTTCTTGACAATATGATCATGCACATGCCTCGAGAACTTCTCTATGGTCGCCCAGTGCTCCTTCACAACTTCAGGGTGCGGCCGCTGGGCATGTTCCGGAATAAACTTGGGGATGTTGTAAATCTCAAAGTTGTCGCGTACCCCCGGGATCAACTCCCGTGTTCCAGCGGGCTTCCACCCGTTGTAGTCGCCGGCTTCGAGTGCCGCCCGGTAGGGTGTCTTTTCCGCGTCTGAGAGCCCGAGGACGGATGAGGCGAGAGCGAACTGGGTGTCGATGCCTTCTCTGCTTAGGCCGTGGTTCACGACGTAGAAGAAGCCTGGAACCGGACGCTTTGTCAGTCACCACTTCCATGCAAAGCTTCTGGACAGCTTGGATCAGGCTTACCAATTTTCTCGATAGCAGTCGATAGCTCGGCTGCCAGCTCATGCTTGGCCCCCGCTCGGTCGAATTTAGAAAGGTCGAGGGCGACTAGATCAGCCCAGTCCAAGGACGCCGACGTCTCCGGCGCCTGTATGTATGGAAGAGTGACGGTCTCGGTTGTGGTGGCCATTTTTATAGATGATTTTCGACTGAGGGCTCAGGCATCGAAGACGTAGAAGCCGACTGGCACTGCGAAGCAGCATGTTTGTGTGACATCCACGGATGTGATATACTTGGGCTGTCCTCAAAATTCGACAACTTCCCCACATCTTCTTCCCGAGATCCTGCCCGCAGATCCTAGGGGTTTAGAACACCGACAATAAGCCGATAGTTAGCTGTCTATCAAGGTATTATTAATCCTCTACCACCCTGGTAAAGTCGCATGATGCATCAACGCATGGCGCCGGGCAGGTGTCCGTACCGCAGAGCTGGAACCACTGCAGGACCGACATCGGGGATTATCATACCGTTCAAGTAGCATCATGCTATTGGTCTTAAAGAATAAACGTCCATACGTTGGACCGATATTCTCCTGTTGTCGCGCAGTAAAGAATCCACGGTGTGGGGCCGAAGCTGTCATCAAGATGGAGACGGATGAGGCAATCTGAACTTGCGCAGAAGAGGGGGGCATTGGGTAGCATCAGACCTTGCCTACATTCTAGGCTGGGCAGGGGTCTATGGCCATGGACCTATTCCCGAAGACATATGTTGCAAAAGTGGAACCACAATTGCTAAGCAGCAATTGCGCCTTATATTCGCAACAACATATAACTAAAGTATCATATGCGTGAGACATCAATCCTGGATGTTAAATACCAACCTCATTTGGAGTTATTTCGACGGTGTAAAGCTCGATGGCGTCACAGACAGACGCCAAAGAAAGACCCGAGAGTCATTCGAGACTGGAAGAGTCGGAGAAACATGATCGTTACCAATCGTCAATGCCGGAGGCGGTCGGAGACCACGCTCAGGTGATTGATCCGGAGATTGAGGCCCGCGTACTGGGGAAGATCGATCTCTTCCTGATGCCAGCAAGGGTCATTGGTAAGATTTCAGCGCACTGCTTCATTAATAGACGAGATGCTGACAACCTAATCAGGCTATGGACTGGTATACTATGACAAGGTGAGGAATTCCTTTCTGCGTGAGTTGTTGGCAACGCCTTACTCATGGGAAAGGCAATTCTCGGGAGCGCAGCACTATTCGGCATGACCGGAGACCTGCAACTCTCAATCATCGATAATTCAGTAACCCCGCCGAAGACGGACACAACACGTCTGAGCTGGGCAACATCCATCTTCTACTTCGGCCAGCTCATCGGATCATACCCGATGACATACCTACTGCAGAGATTCAACACCAGATGGACACTTGGCCCAGTCGTCATGATCTGGGCAATCATCTGTGCTGCAACTGCTGGCGTGACCTCATGGCAAGGCCTGCTTGTTCAACGCTTTTTCTTAGGTGAGTCACCATCACCACACGAGACACAAACCACATACTCAGCCTATGTTACAGGCTTTACAGAGTCAATCATCCCAACAGCCTTCATGCCAACCGTCAGCGGATACTATACCCAGAAAGAACAAGCCCTCCGGCAGAGTTGGTGGTTTTCGGGCACTGGATGGTTCACGATTATAGGAAGCGCCCTGAACTACGGCTTTGCGCAAATCAAAGGCGGCGCGTTAGCGCCGTGGCAGTACATCTACGTGCTTGCGGGCGGGCTGACCTTTCTGTTTGGCATTTGGTGCTTCTTCTTGCCAAACTCGCCACTGACGGCTTGGTTTCTGAAGCCTGAGGAACGGACGGTTGCTGTGGAGCGTTCGCGGCGGAGGCAAACTGGCGTAAAGAATCAGACTATCAAGGGAGGCCAGATCAAGGAAGCGGTGCTGGATCCGAAGGTTTGGCTTGTGGCTTTGACTATGGCTTCTGGGTAGGTGATCGCAAGACATGATGGGGAAACTCGAGCTGATTTCAGGAACAGATACACCGTCAACGGCGCTGTCTCCGGGTTTGGTCCCCTCATCGTTTCGACATTCGGGTACTCCGCCTTGGACAGCATCCTCTTTCAGTTCCCGCTTGGTGCGATTTGCGCCGTCGGCATTCCGCTGACCGGCTGGATTTGCTCCAAATACCGCAACATCAGAATCATCACGCTGATTGCATGCACCCTTCCCGTTATTGCTGGGTTTGTCACAATCTGGAAGTCAGAATGGGGCGTGCGGCCGGTTGCGCAAGTCGTTGGCTACTCACTGATCGGGTTCTTCGGGCCGTCGTCAGTTTCGCGGTCACTCTAGGCGCAGGTGAAACCAAGAAGAGCTTCATGGCTTCCGCTGTGTTTGTCGCTTACTGCATGGGAAACATCGTTGGCCCGCAGCTTGTCAGGAGCGAGACGAAAGCGCAGCATTATCCCGAGCTTTGGACGGGTTTGATCATCTGGTATGTTGTTTTCAAATCGGAAACAATTTCTAGATGGCTAACAGAAATTCGAAGCTACTGTATCACCATCGTCTCAGCGTCGGCGTTGTACGTACTGCTGTGGAAGGAGAACAAAAGGCGGGACAGTCTCGACCTAGATGAGAGTGAATGGGACAGACTTGCATTCAAAGACCTCACCGACAAGGAGAACCTCCACTTCAGATACGTCTTGTAGCTTTGCATCGTCATGTAATCTTCGCCTGCTGTCAAGCATTATCTCTCTCACTCTTCTTATTCCCGGTGTTTATCTGCAATCTGTATGCAAACACAGTCTTGGGTGGCATGGAAGGATGCTGTCCCACTTGCGTCTTTCTCAGGGGTCGTGATGCGTCGATGAGCTCCACCATGGGACAGCGCCCGTTCGGACAACCAACAATCAGCACATTTCCGGATCACGACATGTCGGAGAGTCCCCGACGCGTCCGTCTATGGCTCCGATATTGTCTCAATGCCCTGTCCACGCGGACGCCTCCGAAAAGGCACTCATCAGCATCGGATGTCACCCATTTAGTGGAGTGTTCATGAAATGCGATGCGCGCCTGGAAATCCATCTCAAAACATTTGGGTTCGTCTTCGTAACCTCCTCAACAAATTTTAGAACATCAATATGGCCAAGAAGATACGCAGAGTGGCTGTTATCGGCGCCGGCCCGGCGGGCGCGATTGCTACGGATGCCCTGGTGAAGGGGCAGGCCTTCGACGTTGTCCGCGTTTTCGAGCGACGGGATCTCGTTGGAGGAACTTGGTAGATTTAACCAATCATTGCAGTAATCTATCACATTAAATCGCTGACGCCAATCTTAGGGTTTACACTCCTGAGCTTCCGCCACGGATCCCTTCTCTCCGCGACCTCGTCGAGCAACGCGCCAATCCTCCCGTCGACCTCCCCAAGAGCTTTCCCACATGGACTCCGAAGACCGAGAAGATCAACTCGCACCAGCTGCGATATGCGGATAGCGGCGTGCATGAAACCCTCCACAGCAATATCACGCCCGAGATCATGGCCTTCACGCAAGAGCCCATCCCCAAGATACTCTCGGACCGCACGATTGCCCAGTATGGACCTGGCGCGCCTTTCAGACACCGCGAGGTCATTCGAGAATGGGTCGAGGCAATCTTCACACGTGGAGGCCATGATAAGCCGGTCGAGTTCAGTACCACGGTCGAGCTGGCGGAGAAGAAAGGCGACGACTGGTCCTTGACGTTCAGGAAGGTGGTGCCGGGTAAGTCGAAAGACTACTGGTGGCAAGAAACCTTTGATGCGGTAGTTGTCGGGTCTGGTCATTTCTACCTGCCTTACGTCCCTGGCATTCCAGGACTCATCAAGTACGATGAGAAGTTCCCGGGGCGTGTAAAACACAGCAAGCACTTTCAAAATCCCGAGGAGTTCAGGGGCAAGGTTAGTACATGTACCTATCACATTTTGCGAGGAGGCCTTCCGATCTAACACGCGCATTAGAAAGTTATAGTCGTAGTTCCGTCTCCGCATTTGACGCACTACACGGCATTCGTCTAGTATCACAAACTCCCGTGATAGCCTCTCTCCGTGAACTACTACCCGCATTCGGATGGGCCCCCTTCACCCATCCCGACATCACCATCAAACCGCAAACCACGCATTTCTGCCACAAGACCGGCCGCATTACATTTAGCGACAAGTCCACTGTGGACGACGTGGATGTCGTATTGTTCGCTACAGGCTATGACTTCAGCTTCCCCTTCTTGCTGAAATTGAAGGTTGAAAATCGGCGGGTCCCGAGGCTTTATCAACACGTTTTCCAAACTGATGACCCATCACTGGCATTTGTGGGCATGGTAATATTCTTTGGCTACAAGCTTGAATTCTGAACTAAGACATGTAGGTGACTGGTGGCTTCACCTTCCGTGTATTTGAGTGGCAAGCAGTAGCTGCTGCTCGCGTATTTGCGGGACGCGGGCAACTTCTATCAACAACAGAGATGGAAAAGTGGGAAGGGAATCGCCTGGCCAAGCGAGGTGACGGTGTTTCCTTCTTTACCCTTTCTCCAGACTTTGAGGAATACTTTGAGGCGTTACGCGCCATTGCTGGGGCGCCTGCACCCGGCTCAACGGGACGAGTACTGCCCAAGTTTGACCCCAACTGGCTGGAGGCATTCGCCGACGTCATCAATGCTCGAGTCGACTGGTGGAAGAAGGAGATGGAAAAGGCAGAGAAACAGCAGAAGACAATGGAGATATTCACATCAGCTGAAACCACCAAGGATGAATGCCAATGAAGGCGACGCAGTTGACCGGAAGGAAACCTCTATCCTACGACCTGTCTAAGATATCTCATCTTTCTTTAGGAGTCCCCGGGCCCTCAACTTTCTCTATATGAGGACCTGGGCGCGCGTTCTCAGAAGGAGGCAAGTATGTCTTCGGGGTCTGACATATTATAGAAGTGGCGCATCAACGCAGACATCGATCGAAAGATCATCTGACACTTTACTAATATTCATGATTAGACCACCGTGCTCTGTCAATCAACCATAGGCGGGAGGCTACGATGGGTCCGAAAGTATAGGTACTGAGATGACCATTGAAGCCCAATACTTGGCACTCATTCGCGGCTTTCTCGGTCTCCTGGAATGTTCGATCTAGGATGAAACGGAATAGTGCCAACCTAGCAGTGTGAAGGCATGGCAGCCGGTCAGACCTTCTCAATTTCTCGCCACCGCTTCCAGAGGTGGACCATCTCTCCGCAACGAGGGTGGCTTCTACAAATTGACATATTTCTACCTGGCAAAGCCACCCTCGTACCCCTTCCTCATGCCTTCAGATTGAATATAGTAATTGACTCATCCCATTCCCTAGTTGCGAAGGCGGAGGCGTAGTCTCCAGAGCCGCGTTCGAGCGCAATCTGGACAAGCGGGCAGACGATACGAGAGCTTACTCACATGGCGTCTGGAGCCAAGATCGAGGCCCAACCTAACATCTTCCCCGGACTCGATTTAGCTTGTCAGTAGCACTCAAGGAACCCGGCCCTGCGCTTTCTGCGGGTATAATAATATTACGGTCTACCGTATACGGATGAGCGAGGCAACGGTTGTTCGTTCATAGCTTCCTAGGTTGTGGAAGCTGGCCAACCTTTGTTCTGGTTGCGGCTATTCACTAGTTCACGGCCATTTCAACTGGTGAATATTCACTTTGCCATATCGTGAATTACTAGGTTACATTGGGTTCCATTGGCATTCATGCCGATAGGATTACGGCTCAGATCAGTCGCAGCCTGAGATTTGCTAGGCCGCATGGCAAAAGAAGACTGGCTGTGTGCCAAAAGACTGGACTAAGTCAGCAACGACACCGTTCGAATTCCCCAACAAACGAAACAGTAACATGTTCATGAACCGCCATCAATCTGGTTCCCAGTCATGGAACGCAAAGTTGTGTTGCATATCTTTAGCCAGTACCAATTTCCACCGTATGGCAGCTGTCACGGAAAAGCTGGCAGCCTATCTCGATCATTTACGCCATCAAGCCCCTGCGGTCGCAAAAAGGGGCCCTTAAAATGATGGAAGTGGATGGTTCTCAACCAAAGGTCGCTAGGGGCTTCCTATGGACACGAGAAATACACGGGTGTGGAATGGAAAGGTGTGACGAAGGGTGGTACCACACCGTCAATCAACCTCGAATATTGCAAGCTTCAATAGGAGAGCATTTGAATAGTTGACGTTCTCTCTAGGAATCACAGAAAGTCTGGGTTTTCTTGAGGGCTCTACTCCCAGGAGCAGTGAATGATCTTCTAGAGCGTTGGATGCGCTGCCTGCTTGTCGGGCTTGTACAAATGGACATCATGTTGACGGGCGGGAGGATATCTTAGAGCAATGTATGACCACGCTCGCCGAACGCCGGTGTATGGATGCGTATGCAATTGAAGTTCCAGCAACTCGGGCCCCAGTCGGAGACATGGGCAAAGGACGTTGTCATACTATACAACGAAGGACCGGGCTCCTTTCCAACTCATGAAGAAGCCAGCCCGTGTCTGCTATCCAATTTCAGGTCAGCCCTCAATACAACATGATGCAGTTTCTGTTGAAACAGCAGCATATGCAGTTAGAAGCATTGATGCAGATCAGCATCCTGCCCGCAGTTCAAGAAAAGTGCGGCTGACGGCACCCGCCCAAACGACCTAGAACGGGCATTATCAAGCCGCCGAGTGCCACATGTTCGCGGAATAGTTTGTCTGTTGAATGGGTACGGCCAAGCAAACAGTAATGCCTGTCAACCTGAGCCATAATCGAGATGCTCTGACGCAGTGTATGCCCACCTTCTCGCTCTTTGTGTGATGGAAGGTCTCACCGCAAGGTACGCCAGCACTAGCACACCACTTGTGTCTCATGGCGCGCCGACAGCCTTAAACCTCATTCGCTATCCTAGTACTATTGAAAACCATCTGAAGGTTGACTGACCTGCTTGGGCCCACTCCCAAAGACGGATAGATGGTATTGTAGTTTTGTAGCTGAGATCAAGGCTGGGCGTACTTGCGTGGAGCTTGCTCCGACTACAAGCCAGCACCCAAACAACATGCCGAAGATCGAGATGCTGCCACTATTTCTTCAGGGCATAAGGATATCGTGGTCGCTTGACTATACATGGGCGCCGCTCATGACGTCAATTTCTACCATTTGAGAGGCTTGACTTGTTTTGTCTCCCGCCGCGCATCCAAGCACCAACAAAATATTGAAAGTATATGACACGTTGAATCCGAGCGTTGTTCATCGGGAACGGGCACACTACACTGTGAACCCATTCCGCTACAATGGCGAAGACCGATCAGTACCTCAATTCACCAAGATAATTGGTCCAGGCATGAACTACAGTGAGGTCGACTCAGGCTTTTCAGCTTCGCAGGACGGTGGTATCGAGACAGGCCACCGATGGTATGACACTATGACTTATGCATAGTATGTCATGTGGAAGAACTTTACGAAAACATGCGTCAGTGCTGGGCTCTTTGAGCCCTGGAAGAGTTCAACTGCTGTGGCAATACTGAAACATGAATCCTTCAATCGATACAGCAGTGCCACCATTGGGATGTTTGGCCCCTTAAGAACTTTACCCGGCTTGATGACGTCGAATAGATTGTGACTATTCAATCGACAATGATATTGACTACTATGGCCAGTCTTGTTTAAGAGACTGATAGACTCGCTATCGATTTAATGTCATAGACGACATCAGTTGGCTGCGGTCAATGTGTCGTGGCAACAATTCTTTCTCGCGTTTTAGCCACAGCTTATCCTTACCTGTCTAACGTACAATTTTGTTTCGAGCAGCTCGGGCCCAGATCGAAAAGATGGGCAGAAACAATCCGCAGTCTGTGCCGTTCGGGGTCTGACCTGGCTCAGGTATACTAGGAGCCATTGGTCTGTTGCTCGCGCTATCAAAAACATCCAGCTGCACATTTTGTCCATGGTCGATCAAAGAAGAGCTTCTCATCGAACGTTCACTCTGATCCTGTTCTTGGGCAATACTTTACCCTCAGGCCAAAAGCCCTTTGATTGTCCTCAACACATGCTGGCCGACGTGGCAACCGCAAAAGGCCAAACAGAAAGCCTGCCAGGCAGGTCGATCTTACCGATAAAGATTTCGAGTTTGCGATGGCAGCGCGATTCTGCTCCGAGAAAACGTGACGATATATACCGGTCCCAAAAGAGAGCATCAAAAGCTAGGGGTTGCGCCATGAGGCGCGCTTAGACGGGGCCAAGCTGGCTCTGGGCTCGATAATTGGCGGTAATAATGATACTGACATGAGGATAGCGTCATGGCTGGGTTATTTGCAATTGCTTGTAGATGGTCTCAGCCTTCCTTGCTGTATGGGTGTTAGCAGCGACTGTGAAGGTAGAGCGCGCTGTGTTGGGGCATACCGGTGCATCATCGTGCATTGGGAACGGCCATGTCTGCTAAGTTGTCCTGGGAGCAACTCGGATTGGGCGTCGAGGCTGCTGAAAGCCTTTTCTCAAGCTTCCATTTCGCCAGATACATGAATGTTGCCGCGATGACACTCAAGAAGGCGCTCATCCGCGACAGGCTCTGGTCTGGATATTGTTGATGAGCTACCCAGTGTATCGGCCAGGGAATATGCGATGCGACGACGATCATCACCATTGAAGCAGAGAATATGGTCTGCCTAGCTGGCGTGGCCTTCTCCTTCAGGCTATATAACAATAACGGACGCGACGCATTGAGAACGGGATGAGCGACCCAAACCACCATCTTGTCCTCTCCATACATAGAAGGGCGTTCCGGTATTTTCAACCCGAACGACAATAAGAAGTTGTTGGAGGGATCCGAGAAGTTGAAGCTATGGCACTTGGATACGAGTTTTGCGTGTGTCTCTTCAATATTAGCGATGGAGAATGTCCAGTAACTGATTGTATCTTCTCGGGCCCTCTGTCATTGATTCTTTTATCAGGCTTATAGGCGCCACCTCAACATCAGTTTAAACCTTCCCAGAGCAGCAACGTTCGTGTATAACGACTGCACCGAAGTCGGAGATGGTTTAACATAATTGTCTGTCGTCGACCTATTTCACCACCGTAGGACAAAGGTCAGGAGTAGGTGGCATTCCGGGTTTGTGAAATGATCTTGTCAGCATACACCACGAGACAATGCATCTAAGGCTCGATTGGTTCCGTGCAGCGGGCCGGCATCAAAATCAGTGTCATTATTGAGTGCAGTCTACGCCATACATGCGTCACCGAGGCAAGGGAGAACGGGCAGCGTAGTAGTCCGCTGCCCAGTCACGGATCTGCCTCAAAGAGAGTATGACGATCAGGGAATGGAGTCTACCGGCAGCAGGCTATGCAGATAGAGCCGCCCGCCTCTTCGAAGCGGCGGCGTCGCCAACTCATCGAGGTAAGCGGTCTTGCACCCGGCTACGAACGCGGGGTCGAAGGTGACGTTGCCCAGGCGGCGAGAACATGGAGCTCGGTAGGTGAGCCCATGGCAATTATGAATCCGGTACACGTTGTTCCAGTTTGTAGCGAGACTGCTGAACCAGCGGCGATTATCACGATTATGACGGCCGTGACGACTCGGCTCATGAAGACGATTCTGGTGATAACGACGACGACCACGTCACGGCGGCTATCAGCGCCAAGATCGCCACACCAGGGCGGGCCAGACCTCGACGGGCAACCGTTCGCGCGGTGGAACTGTCCCCAGGTTTCAACAAAAGAAAGAAGGACACAATCTACGATACACTTGTGGAAACTCTGCACAGACTGCAGATCAACATGAAGCACAACGGACGGGCCCATAAGGGTGTATTCCAACCTACAGCAGACGACAAGTCGGGCCCAATTCTCCCTCTGCATAATGCTGGAGAACTACAACAGCGATGTGTCGAAGGCTATTGAGCACGTTGCACTTTGAGGCAAGAGTGCTGTTTGGTTTGTTTCCATCTTCGAAGCAGTCCGCATCTGTTCAGCATAACAGCCAGCATGGAGAAGAAGCCAGCCAACCGCGGGATTGATGAATTACTGCTGACTCTCCAAAAAGAGCCCTGGCTTATTACAATACTAGATCAAAGTGGATCATAAGTCTGCTAAGCTGGCAACATCCGCGGGAGCAGGAGATTTACTCTTTTCTCGCTTGCATTACGCAACAACAAAACTGTGTTGCCCCGGCCCATTTGTGTTTCACTCTGGTAGCAGACTTCCACTGTCAAACTTCGTCAAGTCGAGCCGACAAAATCTCAGTCAGACAGGATTCGACATCAACACATGTGTTTCCTGCAGGATCATGGGATAGAACACCGGCGCTGATAGAGGCAAACAGTAGCCGCAATGAAAGATGGCTGTAAGGATGATGGCAATGTCGGCGAGCCAGGACCACTGAGATTTGGAAGTCGCAGTGGAAAACACCTATCCCCCGGAATATTGTGGAACTTCCATGCAAAGTAGACATTCTGGGACGTGTTAAGAGTTGTTTGGGTGTAGCATCCGTTTCCCGGACACGAATCACTGGGTGCGCGTATGGGGTGTCTTTAATCCCGCTTGCGTCTCTACTAGTTGAGTCAGAGCAGACGATCTCAGCAAATCACTTTTGTCGTTGGTGGGCTGTCTACGTGAGTGTATCAGCAAAGCGACAAGCAGAACAACGGTACTATTCTGCCAGAGGTAGTGGATATCTCACCCCGGTTATACCTTCCATTTGATTGGCCACGACACCCTGAGAACTGATTCCTGAATTGTCTTGCTGGAATCCAAGAAGGTAGCTGGGGCCCTCCGGCACCTTCCCTCAATGCCTTCCATAGTCGGTATTGAGAGAATTCTCGAAAGCCCAAACAGGCTTCGCGAAGGAAAGTCGCGCCCCTTCAACGGCTAGTTCGTCAAGGACTCTCGGGACGGCCGGGAGGTAAAGGTCAACTAACCCTCTGCAAATATTGTCTTACGGCAAATCGGCACTAGCATGGACTTGGACGTTCGCAGGATACCTCCACTAGCGATATCTGTGATTGAGGCATGGGTCGCATTCATCTGTCGTCATGCTATGTGACCTTGCAAATAATCTCACTCCATGATGGCAGCTGATTATTTGCTGGCCAGAAACGTACGGACACCGAAGACAGCTCTGTTTATCGAATAACTTGAGGCGGAATAAGCTCTTTCCCAGGAGAATCGCCACAAGTACCAAATGGCTTTGCATGAACGAAGGACGGTTCTGACGAACTGGCGAAATGGGTCATATTCAACGGAGTGCTCCTTGGGGTGTCCTGCGGCGCAACTGCTCCGGTGGCCAATCACGCGACTGCAAGAGCCGACCGGCCCAAGGACATGCGTGGTTGCTGCAACGGCAAGCCTAGAGTTTTAGGTCCGAGGAGCCATCAGATCTAAAGGCTCGCACTGCGACCATAGGAAAAACAAAAAACAGACTTGAGAGAATATCGGCGTCGAGGATCCTGGTTCCGGTTGAAGTGGCAGTCCAACTGGACATACCAGGTTCTTCGATCATCACCTCCGGCATTACGTGAAATCGCATGAACTTACAAAATAAGGGGCATCATTGCATCAACCAAATTGTGTTTCGTTACTTCGTAAACACGACTCCTCCCCGGGCCCTTTGCGAGGGCGATAAATAGAGCAACTAACTAACATCTGTATCGCAGCGCTTTGACGTCATCACGGATGGCCAGGCCCTCTTGTTCTTTACGACGAAACGGCTTCTGAACGCCTGACAAGCCCGCTGTACAGGTCTTCTGTCTAACTACAATTTCGCTGTTCAGTACGGTCCGGACTGCGAGAACGTGCTGTTAGACGCGCTGTCGCGAAAGGCGGAAGGCCTTCTCACGCAGAAAGACATCAACAACGCCAGTCACAAGGCGGTCCTACTCAAGTCCACCTTGCTGTCGTCCCCTGAAGTTCTGGAGGAGCTGGGCCAGATGCTCATCGCTGTCTGCCAGAGCCTGCGGTCGGCGCTCTTGCGTCATGCCATAGAGCCCTCGCCCGCCCGCGCACCCACTTCTGACTTTTTCCTTCTTCATCTCAGTATCAGTTGAACCAGGTCATCACAAGTTGAGCGTTAGCCATCGTTTTGAGTGCCTGCCCGTCACATCTTGGGCCTGCAGACGAACTGCAGTCGGCCTAAAGTATCCGTAGGTGTACCCGAGCATTTCGGGGGCCATGATGTTGAGGGAAGAATGGAAGCTACCAAGTCGCGGTTGAGAATTTTCAGCTCTCATACGCCCGTGGCTATTTTTGGTAGCAGTGGCATGCACGATTTCCACCCCTCGAGGCATGTAAGCCAGGCGCATGTTGAATGGGGAGTGGGTTCTGGTATTTCATGATGGCGTGCCCTGTGATCTAGGGCCATGCAGCCCAAGTTTATATAATTCTGTTAATATGAAGCAAATTTTTAAAAACCAGTTGATTCGGTGACTGAATTTGAATTGGGTGATAAGAACACACGGCCCCATAAAAAAGACAGTGTACCTTACTAAACAAAGCAAAGAAAAAAACAAAGACCGACTGCAGTCGGCAGCTTCGTCCCCGATCAGCAACAACGAACAAGGAATTTCACACCACCTGAAGAAAGAGCGATTGAAGAATTTTCGTCTGGTGACAACCTTCACGATAAAAACCCTACCCTCGCTTAGCACTGACAACCACACAAGATATGGTCTGGAATCCGACTTAGGCAGATGCCGCCTTGGAAGGCTGCTTGGAGGTTGGCCACCCAGACCCTCGCACCACCAGCCTTCCCGTCTCTACCTGACTACCTTGGAGCAGAGTCCTGGGCTGCTGACGTCCAAGGTCAAGTCCCACAAAAATCATCACAACCTCCACCATGCCCAAAACTCCTCCCAGAACAACCCATCGTCAACCAAACACCCATCAAGAACTTTCACAACAACACAGCCCCCTCTGAAGACAGGATCTCGGTGAACTTTTCGCATCATCAACAACATCAGCCCCAACAGACGGGGAAGACCGTAAGATGGTATTTATATACCATACCTTCCGGGCTCGAATCAAAGTTCCAAATTACCCACTTTCCAACTTCCAAACAACAATACCAACCATCAGCTCGGGTAGGTACCAACACTGACAGACAAGCATTTCAAGCTCAGAGACCCTGCTCGCCATCATCTTCTGGGTTGAAGTGAAGTCTGATTTTTTTTCCTTCTTTTTTTCCTTATCTTGCTCGATGTCTAACGCCCACAACAGGTCCTGTTTCTGCGTCCAATTTTGGGTCGCACCAGCCCGCTCAGCCGGGAACTTAACCCCTCCTTCCACTTCACAACACACAAAGCACCCGAAATTTCCGGGAGAAGAACGCCCACAAAGGGCAGAATGGGCTTTTGCGTCTTCTTCGTTCACCAGCTCATTCAGACTCGGCCCGTATGTTGCAGGAAGAATGTCTCTTTCGCTGAAACCATCGCTGACCAAACCTATTTCACAGACAGGGCACGCGTCCATGTTCAACGTCCATGGGGTGCCTTTCGCCCTCCCTCCGCCCCAGGTGTGGTTGTCGTCTGCCCGGGCATGCGCCATTCCTCCTTCCAACGGCAACGACATGTCTGGTTCTGGTGGTTTCCTTTCCCTCATTTGAGTGGCACTTGGGTAAGCACCTCGTTCCGTCTGCGTCCGCCCGCGGGATGAAATTGAGTCTTCCTTGGCTCTAACCTCAGAAATTAGTTGCCTGTGAAATTTCCAACATCGACACTGGGAAACGCTCGCCTGGCTAACAGAGAGCTTCGCTGCTGGGATCCGATCTACGGACAGACCTTGTATCACATCCTGATCACAGCTTACCCGAATGTCCAACTCCAACGGACAGCACAGCGACGACACGATGAGCTACTACGGGTTTCTTGTTCGGCATGCCACGCCAAACACCCAAGGTTCGCGGATTCCCCGCCGCCAATTCATGGGGCGCTTCGCGAAAGAAGTCATGCTCCTCGTGGACGTCATTCCTCCCTGACACCTTCTTCGCCTACAGGCCTTCCAGCCTAGAAAGCTATCAACCACCACAGATTTTGACACTAAGAGGGTACCGAGCTTCTCTTACTTGGCGCGGGCTACCCTTTTAGTGTCGACATCTGTGGTGGTGTTCAACTACCTCATCATCCCCTTTCCAGTTCCCCCCTCTTGCCGTTTTGTTTTCAAACATTCCAGGTAATGGGGGGGACAAGGGGATGAGAATGAGGGGAATGGAATAGTTTCCTGAGGTATTCTGGCGCTCGCTTCTTCGTGCAACCCTTCTCGTCGTTCATGAAGCTGTCAAAAGCTTTTTAAGCATGGAACAGTCTGGTCGGATCGCTCTCAGAGGCCGCCCAAATTGCCGATAAGGGCTACGGTCAGCTTGGAATGCCCTACTTTCTGGAGAAGATGGTGTCTCTTCTCCGAATCCGTTCTGACAACCCGCATGCCACCGTCGTCACAGTGATTGCGAGGGTAATTCGCGTCACCATCACCAGTGAGGACGGCGGGCCCTCTCAACCTGCTCATTTATTGACCAGGAGCTCATCTCCAGATTCTCGCCACTGGAGCAACTTCGACACTTGACTCTCACCGCAGAGCAGCGGATTTCACGCGACGTCGACGACAATGGCGAGGTCAATGCGGCTGTGTGGTTGCCGGCAGAAATACTGATGTCGAGGCCATCGTCACCTTTGGTCTCGGTCCGAAACCCGGTCGTCCGCACCCATTTCTGGGCTTTGTTCACAGACTTCCAGTCGTGCAGCGCGTGGAGCTACAGCTCTACACAGCAAGTGGGGTGTTCATCTTCAACAGTTTTCCTGTCTCTGGGAACCACCCAGCCTCCACTATCAGCTTCCATTTCTGGGCTTTGTTCACAGACTTCCAGTGGTGCAGCATGTGGCCCTCCAGCTCTACCGGACTATGCACCAAGTGCAGCGACCGACTTCAACAGACTTTTGCTCCAAGATCCAGGGTGGGGTTTCATCCGACGAGCGCTATCACAACAACAGAAAGCTGTCTGGGGTCTGCGCTGATTGTTGACGGCTGAGTGGCAGACAATCAACAATGGCCAGACCCACGCCTCCGGCTTCGACATCGCCTCGGGGCTTGTCCAGTTCGTCTGGACGTTCAGCTTTCCCGAACCCGCTGCCTCCCGACAGTAGGGTATGCCTCCAAAGAAAGCTTTGCATGCGTGCTGACTTCCAACAGAGACTTTCGAACACCCACGCCTTCACTTTCTCCGAGGCGTCGGAGATCAGCCACCAAGTTCGTCTTGGTGGGCTCCGGCGCCAGGAGCTCCGACCTTCCCGAGCACGCAGTTCGCGTGTTCCCTAGTCTCCAAGTGCTCAACTGGGGACCGTCTTAATTTGCTCACGGTAGGACACGCATCCAGCAGAGACCGCCAAACAAACGCTAACATTGAACAGAGACTTTCGAACACCCAAGACACCGCTACCCCGTACGACCGATTCTCGGTGGCGACTGCGTCTGCCACCTCCCCCATCGAACGATGGCCCCGATGCGGGATAGTCGCTACCCTTCGCATGACATTCGATTATCGGGCTGCCCGCTGCAACCGCTGACGACGCGGAGGATGATGTTTCCGAGATCAGCTGGAAGACAACAATCTTTGGTGGGAGCAACATCTTCGCAACCCACTACAAGTCGATTTGCAGTGTCTTTTGACACAACGATCTGGCTTTCGCCTGATCGACGGGGCCGGTTTACACATACTATTTCAAGGGCCACTCGGGTGTGGTTTCAATGGAACAAACAAAGTGTATGCTTGCTGTGTTGCAACCTTTGGATTGAAAGGGCTGCGGGCAACACCTTCGCAACGCCATCATTCTTGGTGGCCAAATCCACAAGCCCATCCCGACCAGCGGAAGCGGCTTCACCGGTATGTTTTCATCTACTTCCCATCTTCACAGGCTTGACTTGCTAACTCTACTCCAGGTATCGGCACCGAGATGTGCCGCCATGTCCCCACTATTAGCACCACGTCATTCGGGGTGGGAAAAATGTTGGCCATCGCAGCGGGCTTTGTCCGTCCTCTTCGATCACCAGCTCCGTGGACACCTGCCCCAACCCGGTGGGCTGCCCAGATGGTTGCTTGTTTCATGGGCTGGCTCCCCTCTCTTCGTCCGCGGCGTCGCTGCGCATGGCTCTTGATGAAGCAACCTTTCCAGCTACAAGAAGAGGGGAGCTCATTCGATTGTCCAATCTGGTGGGCCGAGACATCAGCAGGGACAACACTGGAAGGAGAATATCCTAGCATCATCTTGGTGCGGGTGGCAGCTTGTTTCAATGGGGCACACTGCTGTGCCCCTGGGGTCCCGTGCTCGTCATGTTCGACAAGGACTCCAAGGGCTCTTCGAAGTTCATTGATGCCGCAGCTCAAGCGCGTGCGTTCAGATTGTGGCAGTACTGGGCACGGATGAACAGGTGGACGAGAACACTTTCGCTACTAGCTCTCTCGGTTGTGAAGTCTGGTGGAACTTACAGCCAGCAGGATAGGTCCTTGGCACCGGAAGGAGAATAGGCTGAGATTTCTTTGTTGTGGTTTGGGGTTGTTTCTTTCTCTTGCTGGATGGGCTGTGGAAGGTCCTCAACACATGGAGCCTTGATCCTGAGTGGGGGTTGCAGGTCTTTGCGACAATGGGCAGACACTTGAAGGAGAATATGGGCTTTTTTGGGATGAAAGAAACCGTGGCAGAGGACCTCTGGCGCAGTGGCGCTGGAAGAAAGAAGATGAAAGGAGATTGCATGGTGGACTTGGGAAAGCTAGGAGCAAGCAGGGTGGATGCTTTGTTGTTGACGAGTTGAGGGGGGGTAAAGTCCCATCAAGCTCCTGATTTAGGGCTTCAGAAAAATAATGCCTCCAAATCTTCTTCGGTCTGGAAATTCACATGGACGTCCCGTGATCATACCAGGGCCCTCCCATTGCTTGAGTCCATACGGAGGATGCCAGATATTGCCTTAAGTCCGGGACGACAGATGTTACGAGTGGCACATCTTCACAACAAGACTCCAAGACACCGTCCTTTATTCCGTAGAACAATGAGATTTGATTGAAGAGCAATGCATGAGATGCTTTTGAATTACAACGATTATGGATTCCGTATGATGCACCTGTCCCATTCTCTGCCCTGCATCCCTTGTACCAAAGGCGACGTAGCAAGGATGCTTTTGTAGCATCCAGCGATTTACTCAATCTTCCTTGGTGTCAGATGGACGTTCAAAGGCCCCTTCTTCCACAATCCGTAGAGCTTCTGCTCCGTCCAATTGGTGCTGTCGTCTGCCACCTTGAGGTCGAAGTTCCAGATGACTCTGGCGAGAATGACACGCATCTCGGAGTAGGCCAGGCTGGGAATTAATGGTCAGTAATATGCTACGGCAAGAGAGATTGGGGAGTACTGACTTTCTGCCGATGCAGTTGCGAGGTCCGAATGAGAAGGGCTGAAGCGCGCTTCGATCGTCGTTCTCGAAGCGGGGGTCGCCGAGCCAGCGTTCGGGGATGAAGGTGGTCGGCTGGGCAAAATACTTTTCGTTACGGTAGATGGACCATTGGGAGACCATGACTCTCGTCTGTAGAATGTGTCAGCTTCTGTCACTGTGGAAATGCTCCCCTCAAACTTACGCCTCCGGGTACGTAGGTCTCGCATATGTAGTCGCCGCCAGGCTTGACGACTCGGGTAAGACCGAACGGCACGACGGGGTAGACGCGCATGCTCTCGTCGAGGACGGCAAGCATGTACTTGAGGCGCTGGACGCTCAGAATGTCGATTTCCTTCTCGGAATTGAAGGATGTTCGGACTTCTTCGGCGAGCTTGGCCATAGCTTCGGGGTACATCGTCAAGAAGTAGGTGACGCCGGAGAGCACTGATGCCGTTGTCTCGGAGCCGGCGATGATGAGGGTGTCGGCGGTCTGCTCAATCTCGGGTTTGGACATTGCCTGCAAGCGCAAGTCGGTCAGCCACCTTCTGGCTCCAAGAGCACGCAAACTTACCAGAGGGCCTTCCTTCATCATCATGGACTGTACGAAATCAGGTCTCGACTCGCCCAACGCCATCCGCCTCTCGACCTTTTCCTGGCTCAGCTTGTTGTGCATGCGCTGCTTCTCCTTCAAGTCCTTCGGCATCAGCCAATTCGCAAACGGCCTCGTCAGCGCGTACCGCTGTAATTGGTTCCTGTACAACCCGGCGTGGATGTTGTCGAAAATGACAGACACCCAGGGGTGGTACTCGGAGCTCTCAAGGCATCCAAACGGCTCCCCAAAAGCCAGGTCGCCAATAATGTCAAACGTCGTCCAGTTGTACCATGACACCATATTCAGTGCCTTGTTGCCGCCCTCGCAGTTCTCGTGTAGGCGCTGGATCAGCAGGTCGACCTGCTTCTGGATCAGGGGCTCCTGCGCGACCATGCTCTGCGCGGAAAAGCCGTGCGCGAGGACGCGGCGGATGCGGGCGTGGTCCTCCCGGTTGGAGTTGATGATACTGTGGGGCTTGTAGCGGGCGTTGACGGGGTCTTTGTAATTCTCACCACCGGAGCCGCCGCCCTTGGAGTGACCCATGAGATCTTTGAAGGCACGCGGGTCGGCGAAGTCGATCGTGTCTGGGGCGAGGCGCACGATGGGGCCGTATTTCTGGTGCAAGTCGAAGAGAGTCTTGTGGGCATGACCGGCGGTGAGCATGCGAGTGAAGGGCAGGCGCGTTACTGCATTGAGCTTGGGGCCTGGGAAGAGGGAGAGGGGGTGGAAGTAAATGTTGTAGACGGCTCTGTATATCGCGCGGAGGAAGCCCTGGTGGTGTTGTCAGTGTCGATACCTCTAGAGAGGGCGAGCTTGCAAGAGCAGACTTACAAGAGCCACCAGGGCAAGTGGCAGAGCCACTGCCAGGCGTACGTTGTTGAGGCTCGAGATATCGCTTGGGATGATCATTCTGATTGTGTCTGTCGAAATGCCTGTGAATTTCTTCAAGATGCCCGATGGCGTTTGATTGATATTTCAAGATTAACACACCATCTTGGCGAGAGGGTGCTGGCCATGATATATGCCCCACTTATGCAGGCGCACAACTTGTTTCCGGGTGCATGCCCGCCGAGGCAACAGGCGCCACTCTTCATCACCGGAGCCGATGCCGCGCCGGGATCAACGGTGCAGGGCGCAGCCAATCGATGGCACGGGTGCTCCCGTCCGATCTCTAGGCGCTGACGTTACTCTTCGTTGGCCCCATGATGACGGGGGGCGGCAGTCTCTCCCGTTTACGCCGTATTGGGCGAAGCTCTGTTGGGGCAAGGCGGGTGTGCTGGTCCAAGGCCGCGAGGGGCCTGAGCGTAGCTGGCATTTGGGACGGTGGGACAGGGATGTTTCATTGTTTTCGCGCGTATCCCCTAACGACAACGGGACGCGACATGAAGGGGTTTGTGTTTGTGTTCCTTCAAGGAGTGGTTGGTTTGCGGACTTCGGGGTGCCGTTGGGCTCCGGTGACATCAGACTGTGTGCGTCCTGAGGATGTGTTCGAGCGGGAGAGCGAATGCGAGGAGAAGAATACGATGACAGATTCGCTGGTTCGCATTGATGCTGCTGAGTCGATTAGATGACAGGTCCTTTCCATGAGGTGCGCGAATGACGAGGCGAGAGGCTGAATGGTGTTGTTGGTGGCCAACGATGGGGGGCCTTCCTGCAGAAGCACCCTTGCCTGCTTCAATCTGGGGTGCGTCAACGGGCGTGGCGGCGATGCAGGGATGATCCGTGAGGAATAACGGCGCGGAATTGGGGGCGGTTGGATCCCGGTTGGGGCGGGGTTGGAGGCTGGTTTCGGCACCGATGTCTCCGCCGCGCGGACGGTGGCACTCCCGATGCGGCTTTGATGCTGACGACTCAGGATTTTGGTTCGGCAACGCGAAGTTTGGTGATACTGGCGGGCGTTGCGTGGCAAGCCCTTTCGGGGACCGGCGTCTTGGTGAAGATCCGTCGTGGCACAGAACAGGCTGGTGTTGCACGAGGCCCTGAAGGTAATGGTCACTAACAGGACGCTCAAATAATACGGACTCAAGGAGAAAGGAGGGTACTTACGCGTCAGAATACTGATACGGTAGGTTTCTCGTACTGATGCCAGCGAAGCAGCTTCTTCGAAATGAGGGACAGCCACAGTGGCTGAAGCAGTGATGCCGGGTGTGGCTGATCGCTGCCGTCGACGTCATGGGTCCGTGTCTTACGTAAACAGCGCATGGAAAGGGGCTTCATCGGACGGGCTGCGCTTCATCATCGTGAAGCCAAGAAACAAGACAGACTATCCGACTTTACAGATCGGATAAAAGACTGTTTGAGGTGCGATACAGAGACTGCAAATTTCACCAGAAAGAATTCGTGCAGCCATAGTGGAAGACTCCATTACCAAAGCAGATGAGAAAAGCGTGGACACGACTGGACTCTGGAGTCAATACTAACAAAGAAATGAAGAGAAACAAGCAAAGTCATTGTGCGGAGAAACGCTTAGAATAGATGGGATTGGCGGTCTGTATCTTTGCGGATGGTTCTGGCAATTGCATGCATGGAAGTCAAGGAGAGGGTCGCACTTTCCTCGAAGGCTTTGAGCGAGAGGTCGCTCTATCCAAAAACGAAGGCAGCATCACTGGACTTTGAGACTGCCTGCCTCACCTTTGCCCAAACAGTCGTCCCTCACGAAAACTCGTCCACCTTTCCCACTTCACGACCGACAACCCATCGACACTCACACCAACCGACAAACCATCGACACCAACCGACAACCCGCTGACAACGCCCAAGATGGCAAACCTCGGTCGACTCCCCCCGGAGTTGAAGATCGCCATTGTCGAGTTTCTATTTGATCAAGGCTACCGGATGCTCAACTACGCTGACATGGATCCGGCCATCAAGGCGCTCGCAGCCCTCTCACTTGCCGATCGCTTCTTCAACCTAGTTGCGGAACCAAAACTCTACGATCTCGGGACTTTGCGACATCCCTATCTTCTCTGCTGGGCTACAGACGTTGGTTATCTCAAGGTCATGAAGAAGATTCTATCCTTGTGCAGGTTCCACACTCAGTTCGGTGTTCTTCGCTATCGCCCTCAAGATAAATACGAGGAGTGGGTTGGAGACAACGAACCCGCGAAGGAACGTTTCCATCGGCACTATCGAACGAGTGGCGAGCCATTCCAGCTTCGGGCAGATTGGCTTAACGAAGGTGAATTCGGCGAGTACCAGGACAAGATTGCGGAGCTGGCAAGCGATGAGGAAGAGGAGGACGACGACTATGATGACGACGAGACTACCGAGTTGAGGAGATTGGAAGCCGAGATATTCGGAGTTGTCAGATGGGACAAACACGATCTCCACCATCACGACATCTTGGATGAGCCAAAAGCCGTCTATTGGTTCCCGGTTCACATCGCCGCACGACACGGTAACATTGAAGCGCTCGCAATTCTTGTCGAATTTGGTGCCCTACTCAACATGCCTTCAAAAGGGTTTTGTGTTCACGAGTCAGATCCAACCAATCAAAGCTGTCTTCACTTTCACGACTGGACAGTCGACTTTGACTCGACAATGATGTTTCCAGCTTGGACACCCTACCATATTGCGCTGTGCCATGGACATCAAGAGATGGCTCGCTACATTCTCGAGAAGTGTCCTCATATCAGTGAACGGCTATTGTCTGACGGAGACAAAATTAGCCAACCAATTCCGAGGTTCATCACGGCCATGAGACACTCCTACCCGGAGATTGCGGAGTTCTGTCTCGACCGTGAGCTTGATGACATTGAGGAGACTCATCCAGATGTTTTCAATGGAACGCTGGTGTGGAGAGCCTTCTGGGAGTTGGAAAACTTCGAACTCGCTCTGGAGATACTGCTGCGTCATGGGGCTGACCTGGAACACGATTTGGGAGAAGGACACACCCTACTCGTCGAGGTCTGCTACCACTGCTATTACCGAGAAGCCCTTGCCCTTATCGAAGCTGGAGCCGCTACCGACACCATCCTTCATGAACCTGGCCCCGGTACGAACCTGGACGAGGCCATGCGAGTGCATCACCATCACTCCCTCAATGCAAACAGCCTGCTCGACCTATGCTGCAGGGTGCGGCCATATTGGGTGGGGAACGCTCCCGTCGGCCTTCCATCTTCAGATGCCGCTCTAGCGGTTGTCAGTCATATCATTGATTCTGGGGTTGACAGTACAACCAAGAACACCGCTGTTCTCTTTTCCTCCACACTACATCGGGTCGACATTCTCAACTTCCTCCTCGAATCGGGCGGCGACCTACACGATCCAGCTGCCGACAGCTTGGATGCGTTGGCCCATGCGGCAAGCCGGATGTTCGAATCTTCAAGCCCCTCGCAAGGGGATTTGGAGGCATGGTTGACGAGTTTGCTGCCTACATTTTCAATCATTCTGAATCACGCAAAGAAGACAGGACGGCATTTAGAAGGCGGCGTGGCTGCAGCCGAAGCGTTGCTAAAGCCCTGTGCGTATTCTCGGAGAGACGAGACATTCTTATCATCTGTTACCGACGCGGTCCTTCTTTTGATTTCAGAGGGCTTGGTTGATGTCAATCATTGCATCAGAAGCGAAACGCTCATCATGAAAGCAATGGGAATGGGGTGCCACCGATTTGCACGCGGTCTGCTTGAACGCGGTGCCCATGTTGTGGTGAATGTGGCCAACAAGCGTGACGATTTAGCCAAGTTGTGGAGTATGGCATTCGAAAGCTGGCATGCCGATGACGAGCTCAAGGACAAAATGTACCGGTTGCTCGTGGATACTGATTCGACTTGCCGCATTCTCAAAGAGCCATACTTTCTCGCGACCGCCATATCGTTGGGTGCGCGTACAGTTGTGGAGCAAATGGAACCAAACGTCCATCTCAACAAGGACTGGGTGAACATGAAAAGCGACCTCTACCACGTCAAGAACATGAGCAACAACGTGAACAACAAAATCAGCTACGATGGCTGGAGCTTACTTCACTTTGCTGCGCATCACGGTCACCTCCAGATTTGTCGACGCCTGGTCGCCATGAAGGCTGCAATTCATGTCCCCGCAAGCGACGGGGAAACGCCATTGAGCATCGCCATCAGAGCAGGATGCAGACAGAAGTCGACGAGATTCACACGCATGCCCGCGCCGTCCGCCGTGGTGCAGGAGTCAAAATCCATTCTTGAGCTTTTCATGGCAATGAAGAGAAAGCTGGATCCGGATACAGCTGTTCAATATCGTCTAATTGTAGAAAGGGCGATCAACACTGGTGGACCGTGGGACGAAGCTCGAGCAATCCTGGCTATCTGTCCCAAGACAAGCAGCGGCGGCCCTCTGCTCCTTCACGCCTTCATTCGCGACTGCTTTATCCACGTGAGGGGACATGATTGGTGGTCAGACCAGGACATTAATCGTGGCAGTGACAATGTCAATGCAACTGACAAGAACGGAAACACGCCGCTGGCATATCTTCTCTTGCTCATAATTAACGCCATGAAAAACCGCGTCGAATATCCCTTTATCCACAGTTGGGCTCCTGACATGTTGACAACTCTCATCATGGCAGGGGCCAAACCGAGCATTCGGAATTGCAAAGGACAGAGTGTGCTGGAACTGCTGGACATTGTCAGGAATTGGAAGAGTGGTCACTGGTGGGTTTCTGGGAAATTGAGGACCAGCCTTCTCTACCAGGTCATGCTCTATCGCCAGAGTATTGGAATGTGACTGGCCTTTGCTTGGTGAAGCGGGCAGTCCTTTTAATGAGCAAATGTTGAAGTAACGAGACGCGGAGGATTGATGGGTTTCCAGAAGAACAGGTTGTACTTTCCAAACAGATTAGCAATGTTGTAATCATGGCATAACAGGACAAATCAGACTGACCAGATGAGCCGTTTTCCTCCCCATCCATCCGCCTTCAGCCGTCAACGCCTTCAATCAGGTTCGCCATCCACCTTGTCCGGATCCGCAACTTAAAATCAACGGGCTTTACTGAGTGAATCACGTTTATATGCGCAGACTGGGCTCGTGCCCCTTATAACTCAATTGAACGCGGGAGGGGAGAACAAAACGGCAATGTTTTGAATGACGGAAAGTACACGTCTCAGATGTCTAGATTTGAAGCTACCTGATAGCGCGTTCTGTCCATTAAATGCAGGGATGAAAGTACGTGAACTTCTCAAATCACACCCATGCTTCTTCCTACTCAAGGGTTGCTCGTGACAAATTTGCTTCGCTGCCTCAACCTCGGTCCGTACTTGAGCAACAACCAGGGAATGGGAAGTAGTGGCAGAGACAGGAAGGCGAACACGCTGCCGGCCCAGTGGACGCCTAGCTTCTCATACATCTGAATAGTAAATAAAGGAAAGACTGCGCTGAGAAAGTAGCGAAGGATGCCGTTGGCGCAGCGCTGCTACCCAATCAAGCCAAATCAATTAAATTAATCAATTAGCTAATTAAAATGAGGCTTTTTTTAGAGTCAATTAGCTAAACTTATAGTACCCTCAGTTTAACTATTTTAATTAAACTAATATTACTTAGAAGAATAAAAATCTAGCCTCTAAACTAATTAGAAATTTTAAAAGATTTAATAAAAAAATAAAAAAGTTAACTAAATATTCTTTTCTAGTAGCTTAAAGTTATAACTTTTTAAACTTTTATACTATAGTTAATAACTTAAGTTAGTTTTAAACTAATATCTTTATAATTCCCTATATAGTAGATTTATTACTAATTTATTAAGTTTTATTATAATATATTTCTAAAAAAAAAAAGTAAATAGTTAATAATATTAGTTTAATAATACTTTTATACTAATAAGTAGTAAAGTAGAGCTAGATACTTCTTAGTAGTATTAGCTTTACTATTAAGAAGTATTAGAAGTACTAGAAATATACTTTTTATTATACTACTTAATTAATACGTTTTTAGCCCCTTTATTAAAAGTTAAAAAAAGCCTATTTTTAACTTCTTTACTAGTTTTTAAAAATAACTTTCTTTAATATTATTATTAACGTTACTATTACTATTACTACTACTATTACGCTTTAAAGCTCTACCTCTATATACTTCTAAACGCTTTTTTTAACCCCTCTCTTATTATTATAATACTTCTATTAGTATATAACTAATATATTAATTACTTTATTAGCTATAAAGTAACTTTTTAAAGGATTACTACTTAGATTTAAGCTTTTTTAACTACTAGTAATATATTAACTACTAACCTTAATAAGTATACTACTTTTAAGACTTTACTTTATACTATTTAGAAAGAGTAGTATTATATTAATATAGAAGCTATCTTAAAGAAGAGTAGTTAAAGCTATACTTTTTAGATTAGAAATAAAGATATCTTTATTTATAAGATCTTCTTAAATAGTATTAGAGATATATTTATTACTTATTTACTCTTTACTAAACCTTTTTATATATTAATAATATATCTAAGTAATACTTATTAAGTTTATTAATATTATAATAAAGCTAGTACTTTTAGAAAGCTATAGAAAGTTACTACTATATCTAGTACTAAGAAGTATTTTAAATCTACCTACTATATCTATAAAGAACACCTCTATACTAAATATCTATTTAGTAATAATTCTAGAAATAATAGGTATTTCTTTAAGTACTAACACTTTACCTCTATTACTATACTTTATAGTAAAGTCTCTTAGATTAAAAAGCTAGCTATTAGCTTTTTTATTAATATTAGTAACTTTTTTTTAATATTTAGTAATTAGTATATATAGTATTTACTTAGTTTTTTTAATTATAATATTTATAACTAAGTGTATTAGTTAAGGGATTTTTAGAAAGTTTAACTATATTACTTTTATATTTCTAAGAAAGAATAGATTAAAAGTGAGATATAGAAAGTACTTATAAAGGTCTATATATCGTTTAATCTATAGACCTCCTCTAATTAATATACTATTATCGCTATATTTAGCTACTTTATTAACTAATTAGAGAAATAGACTTAGTACTTATTAGCTTTCTACTACTAGCTTAATGCTTACTCTAGTAAGAATATTACTATAACTATTTATACTACTTTTATAAACTAAGGCTTTATTAATTAAGTTAGTATTACTATATCTAATAACGCTATAAATAATAATATTTATTTTAAGGCTTTTTTTCTTTTTCTATTATTTTTATATATAGAAACTAATACTTAGTAATACTAAATTCAATATTATAGCTATATCTTTAACTTTATTAGTTATACTATTATTTATAGTATTAATAATAAGGCGTTTAAAGAGAAGTCTAACTATCTACTTAATACTAGTAGAGTTTAAAATAACTTAGTCTACTAGAAGTAAAAAAGCTTTATTAATAAGTTTTAGAATATTATTAAGTATATTAGATTATTACTATAATAATCTAAAAGCTTTTTAACTATTAATAATAAAGCTACTAATAATAATAATAATTTTACTCTATAGGAAAAGTTATCTTAAGAGCTAAATCTAATATTAAGTAATACTACTTAATAGAACTTAATATATAATATAATTAAGTAAGCTTTACTTAAATATAGTTAGATTAATAGTTATATCTTTTATACTTTAGGTTTTCTTAATAATATAAATTATATTCTAAGTGAGGATATTCTTACTAATAAAGACTAGTAAGTCCTTATAGAGTTATATAAAGTATTTAAGTTACTTTATAAGTAAACTAAGAGATATAAAGGCTAAAGTAAGAGTAATAGATATAGCTAACTTTAGGAGGTTTTAGTAGGTATAAAGTATCTTTTAGATTATTTTAAAGATTAGCGTAAGCTTTTTAATATCCTTACTAATATTAAAATTAACTATATAGCTATTTAACTTAT